>LXGT01000423.1:0-22948 GCA_001640655.1 Endoconidiophora laricicola | reverse complement strand
TTTTTATTTTTATTTTCATTTTTCCATTTTATTGTATCTTGTCTGCTGTTCTTCTCTAGCCACTGAACTTTGCTAACCACAAACCACGATAAGTCGGACTTTGCACTTGCGCGAACTTCCAGAAATCCCTTCTCCTTCTCTATCCATCTAGGGTGCCTTCAAGGCTAGTTCTTGTCTTCCTTTCTCGTCGTTCGATTTATCGCCAGCTAGTTACTGCTCTTTACTGAGGTCACTTGTCCTACTGCTTCCTATGGGATCTTGTTGCTTCCTTGCCGTGGTCCATCCTTCGATTATTGCTTTGCCCATATTAGCTCGATAAATGCACAATAAGAGTTCCTCGGACAGCGCAAGGGACTTGACTGACAGACACCCACACCTAATTTTGTCTTGTCTTGTCTTTTCTTTTTTTTTTTTTCGTTTTTTTTTAAACGATCCCTTGCACACAAAAAAACCAAACCTTCTTCTTCTTCGTCTTGTTCTTTTATATGTCTTTGTGGCCCGCCCTTCTTCCTGCCCTTTGTTCAGTCAACTGTAAGTCTGTCCAGGCTTGTCTGCATTGACCGAGAACAAAGCCATCTATTTTCTAGAATTTTCTCGTATCCGACCAAAACTGTTTGTCTTCTTTGAAGTACTTGAAGCCTTCTTCTTGTTATTCTTTTATGCTTTCGAGCAAACAAAGCTCACGGACAAAATAATTGACAAGTAAGCGCTAACCCGGCTTTAGTGACCTTCTGTCTGGATCCTCCTGCGCTTTCACTGGCTGCACCGCTTTAGGACTTTTTTGCCATTACACATTCTGCATAGTATTCCTGCGTTCTCTGCTGCTACCCTGCTTGCCTTGGAGCCGCAAATACTTGCATATAAGTGGTCGTCAGAGGGATTCTTTCCTGGTGACTGACCCTCCTCCGTCTTAGGACTTTCCGTTGAATGCACCTTTTCTACATAAATCTAATCCTCCACCCATCTCGTCTCCGCATCGACTCTCGTCTTCTCTTCCGAAATACATCATCATGGCAGATTCCGCTACCATGTACGATCCATCTTCACGCCAAACAGACCTGGTAGTCAAACGCGCTGATTCTGGATACGGATCTCTATACAACACAGCAAACAACCAACAAAAGCAACCGTCACGACCACAGTCATCGTCTCGCCGCAATAGTACCGTCTCTGCTGCCATGCCGATCTCCGTCAGCTCTTCGGCATCATCATCGTCGTCACGCCGCCACACTCGCGCCCGGAAAGCCGGCCAGCACCGCAACAGCGGCTCTCACATACGGGGGGCTGCTACTCTGAGCATGTACTCCCGCAAGCTGCCCCCGGCGACAAAAGCTGCCTTCTTACACTTTCCCGCGCCCGCATTGGACGACGAGCATCCCACTGTGTTGCACAAACTGCACACCGACGAACTCACAGGAAACATCCAGCTCTTACGGGCTACACCGTTATCGCCTACAGGCTCCGTATTCTCCGAGATACCCTCTTCCGCCGCCGCTGCTACTACCTTGGCTGATGACGGAAACATGCCCCCTGCGTCGTCGGTGCCGCCACAAACTACGCAGTACTGGACGAGCGACCGTACGCGGCGTCTGGAGTATGCGGCCATCGATGCTGCGAGTCGCGGCGTCAAGGGCTGGGTCATGCGGAACTTGGTGCCTGACTGCTTGCTCCCCAAAGAAACCAAGCAGCATGTAGCTTTCGACGATGACACGGGAAGCGTACGTCGCTATCGTCTGGATCTGGACGATGTCGAGGAGCCTAGCACTGCTGCTACTGCTACCAGCAGCAATACTACTACTACTACTATGTCGTCATCAACGACTACCGCTTCTGGGCCTACAGAGAAAATGTCACGCAAGAAGGGACGGTTCTCACTAAAGCGGCGGTAATAGCGAAGGTTAGATAGACTCGGGCGCCGTTTCCAAACGAAACAACTTACCCCCTCCCACCCCCTTCTACTCTTATTTTTTTTTTCTTTTGTTTATTTTCGGGAGGTTTTTTTTTTTTCTCCTATGTCATCATGATATACCATGACTCTTTATTCGTCTTACGGTCTATCTCCTTGAACTTTCTCAGCCATTATAATCGGTCGTGATTTAACTCAGGAGCTATATTCTTATAGCAGCATGCATTTTCTTATCAAGAGCATCTTAACGACCGCATTCAACTAACGCATTCCCCCTTCATCATTCCAGTCATTCTTCCTGATACTGAAGAAACCAACGCATATCAACCTCCTCTTCCTAGCATCATCGCTCCTGTTTCAAAACGCTACCAAGCGCCGGCCTATTTTATTATTATATTTTATTTTGGTTCTTTTTTATCTATTTATTACTACAAGCTGACACAAGATTTGTTCTTTGAGTTGGCATTGGATTTTTTTTTTATGTTTAAACTCTAATTTATTTTTGCAGAGCGATCGCGATGATATTTCAACGGCACAGCAGTTCTCCTGGAGCCTGAGACTTAACCGATAACTGCATATTTGCTACATCAATAAGTTCTCTTGTTCTCTTGTTTTTTTTTTTTTTTTCTTATAAAACCCCTTATTATAATCGTCAGGAGGGGATTTTTTTCCCTTTCTATCACTTCGTTTCGTTACTTGATCATTTACTCGGTATCAGTAGAATCAACTTCAAGTCCTCTTTTCTTTATACCACTTTTTCCACACAAAGCTTTACTAGCTTTGTTTGTTTTCTTCATTTCTGTATCTGGGGCTTTTATAATTTCATACTTGTTCCGTTGATATTTTTCCGCAATTTCTGGAGGATATTTTAGATACTAAGGATTCTAATTAACCACTACATATTTTCGCCTTGATAAACCTGTTCATCTTTGTATGTTAATATCTCGAATCTTGCTGGCAATTTCATGTGTTCTTCAGTTAACACACGCAAGCGGAGGGCCATCGTACGATTATACAAGTATGGTGCTTTTTAGGGTTTCTTTTCAATCCATCTCAAAAGGATCATCACTGCCGGTTAATTTCTCTGCATGCATTTTCTGGGGCTGTTGGAAGCCACTTTTGGTATTCATATCATATCAACTAATTAATGTTACTTTTCGATTCCATATGAACTTTATCTTCTTGCCTTTATAGCGTATCAAATATTACTACAAATCATAACACGAACCTTGAAATCATGATATCTCGTATGCTCTTACTAAGCTCGTTTTCTTTCTTTTCGTAGGTCACCGCTTCGTTGCCTTTTTCTAAAGTTTTTTTTGGTCGTTCAAGGTTGGATACCAATATGAGATCTGTGCACGAGAACTTGTGTGTGTTGTCTTTTATGGTATACTAATACTACGTATGTATGCACACGCAAATAATTATATCCCAAGGGCCGGGGGGTTGCCGTTAACGCCTGTGCTGGATTACGGGATGGAGGGGCGCTTGGGCAAGAAGCTTTGAACTTTTTAGGCTGTTGATCGTGAATTGTATGTGATGTTATCGATAAAACAACAAGTTACTTGATAAGCAACTTGTTGGGGTTGTTACTCGTATTAACCCTAAACTGGTTTGTGATAGTATATACCAACTCCCTTATCGAGAACTGGACTTGTCACAACGCAATTAGTTATCAACTTGCAAATAAATTAGAATTCAACCTTACTAAAAGCTCTGTTCCAAGTACAGTCTCCGAGGAATGTGCCAATTTGGCTAATAAAAGAATGGTCTTGCCTTCGACTTTTGAGATTGTGGTTCTGGTCTGGAATTTGATGTCTACCAAATATCAAGTTTACTGTTATTTAGCTATGACTGGGAATCAGGAAGTACTACCCTCTTAAGAAAAAAACCGTGCTTCATCTCGAACATAAAGTGTTCACGTAGTGTCCACAGTTCCCACCGTCATACCATCTTGATTAATATAACAGACTTATATGTGAACAGAGAGAATTGTCACGTACCAAGTACATATATTTATACAGAGAGAGAAGACACAGCATGAAAGGATATATAGACTTGAAAGGAATATTTACATCCTAAGATAGACTATAATTGGGATATTTTGAGATAATGTATGTACAAGTAGAACGATCAATGAATCGAGGATATTCAGAAGGTACTAAAAAGGCTAAAAAGGGTAAACTAGGAATGGCGTTCTATGCAATCTGAACGAAATGCTAACGAGGACTAGTTAAAGTTAATCTTCGAAAGCTCTTCGCCGAGCACCCGCTTTGCAGCAGCTTCTCTGCTATGCATCGCCACTAAGAACCGATCAGACGCTAATCTCGTCGAGTTAGCGTGATTTTGCGCAAAGGTAATCTCTGTGTGGATGCCATGCGTAGCGCGCACATGTCTAATTGCCTGGGCGATCATGTCCCTTCCTAACCCCGTACGGCGGTACCGCACGATAGTCGTCCAAGCGCGGATTTCTACGCACTTGACATTTTGCCTTTTGACTGTCCGACGCTCGCTACTTTGTTCCGGTGAGAAAGAGGACTCACTACCTTCTGGGATAGCTAAGAGGGGGCGTAGGACAATGGTGCTTATTATTTCCTCGCCATAACGGGCAGCTAATATGGTATCCGTGCCTAGGGGACTAGCAAGAAAGTCATCGCATTTGAACGATTCTGCTGCAGATATGAAATCGCTCGTAACCCAGCGGATGGTCGAGAGATAGCCTAAAAGTGTACCGGAGAACATCATCAACATGGTATAGAAGTTGACGTTCGTGTTCATACAGAGGGGATAGCCGGCACCTAGAACTAACATAAGAGCAGCAAGGCAGAATGGATCTGTCATCATAGACCAGGCAACTGATTGGCGTTCTTGAGCAATACTGTCCACAACAAGCTTCATGGCAAGAGTTTGCCCGGCCTTGGTCTTCGGGATGATGTATATAAGCCGTGGGACTCCTTCAAAGAGGTCCGTAGAAGGTGGCAGCTCGGTGACGAGGGTTGATGTAGACATGGTATATATGTGTGTGGGATGTATGGAAACGTTAAATTGATAAAGGAAAGAGTAAACAAGACAGAAATGCGATACAAATGGATAGTTGAGGTAGCCAAGCTGACAGACAACTTCAAGGGAACAGGTTGGTGGTCGGCCTGGTGACACTATCAGGGAAAGGCCCTTCAACTAAAGAGGATGTCTGGCGAAGAACGTGGCTCTGGACGAGTGAGCACATGACACAAATTTCTCGTAGTACTCTGGAATCGAGAGCGAAGAAAGTAATTATTCGTCAAGAGAAGTTAACCGGTGTTCCAAAGCTGGCCTCAACAAATGAATTGATGTTTGGAATATCAACAAAAAGGAATATAAAAAGCTCGCTTCAGAGACTGTAACGCAACTAAAGTATAGCTTGCGAGAATGAAATGGAGCCAAGAGAGGAAGAAAAAAAGTATACGTGAAGGGTGAGGTCTGGACCAGGGCATATGTCCCCGTCAATGTCTATCGAGGCCACAGGACGACACAACAAAAGAACGTGGCCTGGAGACCTGGAGTACTAATAGGGTAAACTCCATGGATTCAGTGCGAAATAAGCGTGTCTCTGGCTTTTTCTGTTAGTCTATAATATAGAAAGAGAAGAGTTGAGGGAGGGAGGAGGCATTGCGGGCGTGAATGTATCAATAAGAAACCCAGGGAACGATGGTTGCACTAGGACAAAGTTGGCACAAAAGCTGTGGACAAATTCGCTTCCTTCTTTTTGTCATTTCTTGGTGAGACACAAGAGATGAGATATGCGATAAATGCTTTTGATTAAAGATAACATCTAGCGCGATGCCTCGTCAGTACTTGAATATGGTCTCTTGCATGATGCCAAGTATGCGATTGTTGGTTTGGCATATCGTGAACAAAGACCTGGCTGTCCAGTGTCGATCAGGCGTCCAGATCTTGGAGCTCTAGAAGCATGGACGCTGCAAACCTTAATTGGCCTACAGAGGACACTCAGTATTCCGAATGAGTTAAGGAAGAAGGGGCCGGTAGCATCTACTGTGACGCTTGGGGTCAGGCTTTCGCTGTGGGCATCTGTTCATGTAAACATGGGACCAATGCTTCGGCGTAACGATGGATGCAGATACTGAATTGACTTGGATGTTTATTATGAGGGTTAGGACAACCTGAGACATCTTTTGCTGTTCATCCTTTCGAATGATATGGTCAACATCTCAACTAATGCCCTTGAATTTTTTGGCCAAAAGGCCACACAGTTCTCGTCTGGTGAGTGCTGGAAAATCAATCTTTTGATCCAGTGTGAGAAAGATTTAGAACCGGCTTAGAACCTGACTTGGAACTAGCTTTGCTTTAGCGTCTATGCGTCTGTGCCTAGTTGAGAACCCCCAGACAACGCATGGCCGAATACTCGTTGCTGGTTGGCCACAGCTTTAGGACTTAGAGCTGGAGCTGGAACCCAGCGATGCGGAGCGAGAACATGACGAGCGTCTCTGATATACAATTGTGGTCGCATTGAGTAATTTTACGCATCGGGAAAGATGATATATGATGTTTGTCGTGGTATTCAAGTCGAGGCGATGGCAACGCTGACATCAAATTCGTGCGGCTACGGTGAGCTAAGAATGATAAATTCATGCGTGTGTTGTAGCAGGAATTTAGCTAAATACCTTTGGTCGACCCGACGGTGAACAAACTCATGAGTCAAAATATTGAAACGGGGCGAAATGATGATTTGGGCAGCGGTGGCTCCTGAGCTTCGACTATAAGAGAATTAGAAGCGCGGATTTTGCTGTGTGATACACTAAGGTCTCATATCACGACTTTGAAGCAAGCATAGACAGACATGAGAGTAGCATAAAGGTTCCATCTGACAGGCGATGGCTGTGATTATACATGCCCTACCGTGACAATAGTTGGCCGAGTACCCATATGGGTGGCTAGGTTCATCTGAAGCTGCTGCAAAATAATGGATTATGTAGTTCCTGGAGTGAGCCTGATAGTCCAATTCCGCAAGTGATCGTGTGCTTGATTCGTTGTTGATGTTGCTATCCAAGAGCCAAGAGCCAAGAGCCAAGAGCTTCCAAGACTCGGCACGAAGCTGTCATCAAGGGCAGAGAGGCACGAGAGAAAAGCTTGGTATACGTCTTAGACTATGCCAAGGCGGAAGCTAGTAGGAAAAAAACAGAGAGAAGCACCAGAAGAGAAAGTTGGCCAGAACAGTGGTATCGCGATGCCAAGAGGCTACTTAAATTGTGTGGTGATGAAAATTTTGCATTATAGGTAAAGTTGAGAGAAGGAGGCTGCTGCTTCTAGTTGGATAATGGAAGCAATTACCCAACGCTGTGTTTACCTAAGTATCAAGATATTACGTATATCACTATATGTTGCTCTGATATTGGGGGTTATTAGGGAAGACCATCAACGTGGTCTAGAAATCGCCACTGATTGGCTGCGATGCTCTTTCCGTCGTGCAGGTGGAGACCCTGATCAAGCAACTTTGACTTACATACCCTAGTCTGTTTGGCTAGCACCCCCTTCCCCCTGTCTGTCAACCTATCAGTTGTATTTAGACACTTGAGTACTCACAAGTTTAAACTTGAGGCAGCATATCAAGATTATAACCCGAGAAATGGTTTCTGATCTCTCTAGCGTTGGTCGCCTTTTTGAGTTAGCACCGTACGAACCGCCTGCCCGAGCTTACTCATAGCTGTGTCCAGTGTATCACTAGTTGGCTTATGTGCTTATGTGCGGTTACAACGTAGATAGCAAGACGGAGGACAGGAAGTCTCCAATGGTTGGCTGGCTGTCACTGTTTAAATGAAGCATTGTCTGTCCTTGGCCTGTTGACTGCGTCTCTAAAGGCCTATTCGTACCGTCATCGGATACTTTTTTACAGTCTCTACCTTTTACTAATCAACTTCACCCGCTCGGTGAACTTAGCAAGAACAACACCAGGCTCACCCTGGTCTACCTACGTCGGATCATATCTACAAGCGCATCATGTACGTTATGAGGGTGTTGCCATAGACTTAATCGAACTTGGTAGTCGATGTCTAGCGAGCCACGAGGAGGGGTGTGCTCAGCAAACACGAAAAGGAAGCTTTGCCCCGGTCAGTCTACTAACCAGTTACATCTCGCTTTATAGCAAATTGAGGTCTACTGCAACGGCAACTAACGCTACTTAGTAAAGAGGAAACAAGAGTGCTACGAACAAAAGAGAAAATATCGATTACCGGCCTGGTGCCGCCTGTAAGTCTCCATTCCAAGCAGGTCACCGTACTGGCGAATGTCTTCTTGTCTCTTTTGGTGCTAACTTTTAACTGTATCGGACAGAGACTGTGCTGTTGCTCCTTTGCTAGAAGCACTGAGCAGTTCGTCTAAAAGGACATTGTGCTACCATAATGCCAGTCGTCACGCTTGGCAATATAAGGTTGCTTGCCGTCCGCTCTTTGTTCCGTCCATATTTCTTCTTTCTCTTCAAGCGCGTTCTTCCCTCTTAACTTCTCAGAGTAGAGGCTTCACACCAACCTCATCACCTGCTAGTTTCTTTTCTTTCTTCTGAAGATACCACTGAGAGTCACAATGACTACTGTTCAGGCCACATCTGGAGGCAATAATGCCTACCACAACTTCCACAATGACTTCTTGCACATCACTGATGCTAACGAGCGCCGCCGTCTAGCCCTTGCTGCCATCGACCAGGCGCCCTTTGGCTGGTATCACGTCCGTGCCATCGTTGTGGCTGGTGTTGGTTTCTTCACTGATTCATACGACATCTTTGTTGCCTCCATGCTGACTATCATGCTGGGCATCGTTTACTACCCCGGTGTTGGCACCATGCCCACCAGCTCTGACACTGCTATAAAGCTGTCTACCTCCGCCGGTACCGTTGTTGGGCAGCTGTTGTTCGGTTACCTGGCCGATCGTTTAGGCCGTAAGCGTATGTACGGTCTGGAGTTGATCATCATCATCTTCGCCACTCTCGCTCAGTCCTTGACTTCTGATTCTCCCTCATGCAGCATCATTGGCCTCATCATCTTCTGGCGTGTGCTCATGGGTGTGGGCATTGGTGGCGACTACCCTCTGTCTTCCATCATCACTTCTGAGTAAGTCTTTTTTTTTAATTTTTTAAATTTAAATTTAAATTTTTTATCTTTTACTCTTCCTTCCATTTTCTTTACTGACTATTATCTCTTTCTTCCTCAGGTTCGCTACTACCAAGTGGCGTGGCGCTATGATGGGCGCAGTCTTTGCCATGCAGGGTATCGGCCAGCTAACTGCTGCTCTGGTCATGCTGTTCGTTACTCTAGGCTTCAAGGAGTCCCTGTCTGAGGCTTCCTCTGTCAAGACCTGTACTGGTGACTGCCAGCTCGCTGTTGACAAGATGTGGCGTACTCTGATCGGTTTCGGTGCTGTCCCTGCCGTCATTGCGTTGTACTGTAAGCTTAAATAT
Organism: Endoconidiophora laricicola; assembly: GCA_001640655.1. Lineage (NCBI taxonomy): Eukaryota > Fungi > Ascomycota > Sordariomycetes > Microascales > Ceratocystidaceae > Endoconidiophora > Endoconidiophora laricicola. Next base: position 13,595 of record LXGT01000423.1, on the reverse strand, counting down.
CTCAAAACAACTAGCCTATCTTTCTAGGGTTCATCTTACTAACAGTTACGTGTAATAATAGACCGTCTAACCATTCCCGAGACTCCCCGTTACACCTTTGATGTTAGCCGTGATGTGGAAAAAGCCCACATTGATGTTGACGCTTATATCAAGGGTTCGCCCGAAGGAGTGACAGACGAGGTTTCTCGCATCAACGCCCAAAAGGAGGCCGAGAAGACTCTCGAGGTCCCCAAGGCCAGCTTCACTGATTTCTGCAAGCATTACAGCAAGTGGAAGAACCTAGCTGTCCTGCTCGGTACTGCTGGATCGTGGTTTGCCCTCGATGTAGCTTTTTATGGCTTGTCGCTAAACAACGGCACTATTCTGGCTGCTATTGGCTACTCTACCAAGGGCACTCACAATGTTTACGAGTACCTGTACAACACCGCTGTTGGTTACATTATCATTGTCATGGCTGGTGCTGTTCCCGGCTACTGGGTGACTGTAGCTACTGTTGACACCGTCGGTCGCAAGCCTATCCAGTTCTTCGGCTTCTCTATCCTGACCATTCTTTTCATCATCATGGGCTTTGCTTACAATAAGCTGTCATCTAACGCTTTGCTGGCTATTTACGTCATCGCTCAGTTCTTCTTCAACTTTGGCCCCAATGCCACTACCTTCATTGTTCCTGGTGAGGTCTTCCCTACCCGCTACCGTTCGACCTGCCACGGTATCTCTGCCGCCTCTGGCAAGATCGGCTCTATCATTGGCCAGGGTGCCATCGCTCCTCTACGTACCCGTGGTGCCAATCCGTCTAACGCCTCACCCTGGATGAATCATGTTCTGGAGATCTACGCCCTGTTTATGTTTATGGGTGTCTTCACCACCATGTTGGTTCCCGAGACTGCCCGCAAGACTCTCGAGGAGCTGTCTGGCGAGGATGACTACACCGTTCGTCACTCCCATGAGGTGATAGCCGTACCCATTGCCGTCAAGAATGACACTGATAAGCCGGGCTCGGTTTAAAGCAACTTAGTTGCAACGTCAGAGACTCGACATAGAAGAAAATTCCAAGATACCAGGCGGGAAAGGAGCGTGTTTCTCATTAGACGTATCCTTGAGGCGAAGACCATTTTTTATTTATTTTTTTTTAAAAAATAATTCAATTGTAGCAAGACTACGAGGCCTTTTGATTATGAAGGCCAAGCTATATGACACCATGATTCCATTCACTTCCGTTCTTTTGCTCTCATACATGTATTTAGTACTGGTTATTTTATCGTCTTGCTAATTAGTAACGTCATTTTCATTAATTATCGTCATATATTTGCAAACAATTCAGCTTTTGCAGCCACTCACACCACTTTTAGACTTTGTGATATCCTCCATCGACATACAAGCATATTCTTGCTCAAGAGTTAATTTATGTTTGATCTCTCTTCTCTCTCAGAGAGGTCACATTTTCACCCGGCAATTCTCCAGAGTCATTGATAAACTGTTAAAATTGCGCTCAGTTAGAATTGGTGCGGACACGGAGTTGGTCCAGCAAGTAAGCCGATTGTAGCCCGAGATAGAGGCCGGGTTTATGGTACGTAGACCAGGTGAAGCGTAGAGGCTGATGTGGTCCCATGTCTCCGAAGGATTGGGTGGCATTGCCCGCGCACCGGATGTCGCAGGTGTAGTTAGCCACGCAGCCGACCGACGCACCGAAACCGACTTCACCACCACCGCGCAAGCATTGCGTGCCCTGGGCAACTCCAAAGGTAGCATAGTCATCACAAGCATTCTGGTAGACATCTAGGTCCATGGGCTCGGATACATGTACGGGTGATAAGGCAGCGCCGCCTTCTGTGATGCAGCCTTGATAGTAGTAGGCCGGGTTAGCACCTAGGAGGCCCACAGGCTGGGGCGCGCCATAGACACTGGCAGATCCGTTGCTGCCGCAGGCCTCGGATGAGTTGCCGCCACATGGTGTTTTGCAGGCAGCGTTGTCGGTGGCATTGGGCGTAGGAAGATGGCTGCTACTGAAACATTGGGTTCTGTTAGACGTAAAGAACGAAGAATATATTCCAGTACTGAGACAGAGATTAGCACAGTCAGAAGCAGTCATGATATCAGATACAAAGGTCGCTTCGGCGGCGGCCACAGCGATAAAGGGGTTAGTGATCGGCATGGATATGTTGGGGCGGGCGTAGCACCCGATGTAAAGATTGGTACTGGATGGGCAGGATATAGGCGTCATACTGAAATATGGAGATATCATAGCAGGCACTATCAGTAACTTTATCAAGAAGCTCGGCAGTCTCGGAAACACACAAGAGCCGCAGACGCATTTTTGCCAGCATCAGAAATACTAAAGACTTGATTACTCAAACACATTGCTGCACAAGCATTCACTGTCACATTTGAGAAGGCTTGCTGCGGGCCTTCAAGAACAGGCAGGTTAGTGCTAGTTGTGTAACAGCCTTTGAAGGAGTACCTCTCAACAGTTGCGGCGTCTGTAATAGTCGAAGTGGCCCATGGGGCTCTGCAGCAATGGCTGAAGCAACCGCTAAGGCTACTATCAAAACGCAAAGAAGCTATCCGTATGTATAAGACGATGTACATCTGTGCGTGCTAGAGAAGCGTGTACGGATCTAGGAAACGAATAGAAAGACAGGCCGAACCGCAACAAACATCGTGCTGGGTGGGCATCGCTCGCATTAACATATAAGAAACATCCCGAATGCCATCAAATTAGCCATGCCGCCCAAGTCCCGTTGTTTTAGAATAAGTTCCAGTTGCTATCGTGGCAGCATTCCAAAGCGGCTTAGTAGATAGGCAAATCGGGTGTGCTTTCACACTCAGATAAGCCATCACAACTTGGCTTATGAGCCTGATAATGCATCGCAGCAATGCTGTTGGCTCTACCCTGCAGCTGCCTGATTTCTTGCATAATTTCATTCTTGAGATCGTCTTGTTGACTTTAAGGTGGCATTCCGCTAGTGTATGAACCCCGTGATGACATCTATATACCCCGATCTAAGGGTTAAACTCTTGTATTGCAACAGTAAGCTACCGATGTCAATCGAGGACAAGTTGGGAAATTGCCTAAGTTTTTTTTCTTTTTTTTTTTGGCAGTATTAGGGTTTAAATGAACAGCATTTGGAAAAATGCGCGCAGGTTTATTCATAAAATCAATTTGAGCGAAACTACCAAGACAATAATTAAGATTGGCGGCATTGTTGAACTTGAACCTGAAAAAATAGAGGCTTGAATGTAGTTACGGCTTATGGTTTAGTCTCAGTTAGTGCACAAGTCAGAAACGGCATATGCATATCCATGCACTAAAAGACAGTTTGCACAAATATGCAGGTATTACCATGGCTGCATAAACCATACTCTCCACTTTAGCAGTTCGAACAATTTGAACGGGTGGGATGTAAGAATTCCCCTGTTCATCCGCATTAAAAGTATAAGAGGTTGACAACTATCGTCATGATATGATGTATATGAAGAAACTCGAGATAACCAAGATAGTATGAATATATCCTTGTATACGTAACATGTCTTGCAGTAATTGCTTCGCCTTCTAACAAGCTAATCAACATTGATAGTCAAGCCCCTCTAGATATCAGTCTACCATTCCTAATCAACATTGTGAAGCATACGCGCATCATCAACATCTCGTTCGCTTGCTGCAGCCTCATCAAAGTGCCGCCGAGCTGCGCCGCCTCCATTGAGACCAAAACAAGACTTAACTCTGGGGCCCGCCTCTCCCAATTGTCACGCCTTGGTCGTTGTGACCAGTTTGCTTGGTCTGGCTTGGCTTGAGTCGGTCGTCGCGGAGTAATCGCATCTGCGTGCTTGGCTTAGACGGTCGGTCCTAAGACACCGTACGATTGAGCAATTCATTGGCAACATCAGTTTAGCTAGTCTGTGTCCAATTCATTCGCTCAATCCCCTTCATGACATCGAGCCCCTGCCCCAGCCCTTCTCCCTGATCTGGCTGGCTGGGCGACGAAGGGCGGATGAAGCAGAGGAGCTCGCTGCTGACCCAAGCGCATTTGTTTCTGTTTTGTCTGTGACGTTTCTTCCGGGAATGTGAATCCATAATACAGTCTCTCCACATAACCTTCTAGTGCTGAAAGGAGCACTGCTATCATTTCTTACTACAACCAACCTGAATAAACCCCAAAATATCCTAGAGCGGTGATCGATCGATCCCCAAAAGCCTCGTCTTACCTCCCCCCTCCTGCTGATTTTTGTCTTGTCCAAACCTAATAACCAAAACCACCTTTCAGCCTTGCTATTTGGCGGTATCTTGGACCACATTCCCCTTTCCTGCGAGTCGCATTCCGCCCCCTCTTTTTTTTTTTTTTGATTCCTCTTGATGTTTCTTATTCCCAGACCTGTCACTATACTAGTATAGCGCTGTGTCCAAGAGCCGTTTGAGAGCGCCGCCGTGCTTCTACAAGCTTCCAAATTTTTGCTGCACCCTTATATAACCATCCAGAGATGCCCGACCTCAACTCTGTTCCACCCTCTCCTCGATATCTGCACGAACGCCAACTTCAAGCCCAGGCCAAATCTAATAGCCAGCCTAGTGCCTCTAGCAACGCTAGCACAATGGCATCACCGAACCTCAACCCCGCGATGGCCGTCCTCAACATCTTGCCGTCGAACCAAGCCGCCGTCATCAACTCGCCAACCTCGGCGCCCGCACAGCAGCTTGCTGGCCCGCCGCCGCCTAACCGCCCAGGTCTTTCATCTCGCACATCTCTGCAGTCGCTGCACGGATACAGTGGTGATAGTGCCGCCGGACCTATCCCCATACGCCACCCGCGCCCCATGACGGCCGCACAACTGCACAGTGAGCTTGAACAGGAAAATGAGGCAGTTGTAAGTCTACCGGCCATATAGGCTTACATATTTACAACCAACATGACGACTGACCAAACTACCTTAGGTCAACCGCCTCACTCGCGAACTCTCATTGCTCCGTGCCGCTCAGAACGCATCCGTTGTCTCAAACGCGTCCTCAACTTCTGCGCACGGCGACGCCGCTATTGACCCGCATCACTACCCGCTGACCAGTCCCGTCTATCCAATTCCAATTGCCGCCTCCCGCCGCCATAATCGCACGGCCTCTAACACTAGTGCGCGCAGTACTACTGGCGGCGCCGGTTCCATAAGCACATCATACGAGGCCCGCCGTGGTTCTGCCATTCCGCTCAGTCGCCAGGGCAGCTCTGCCTCTCGTCGCTCTCGAACGGACTCTCCTGGCCCGCATGGATTCGGCCCAGCTGACTCTACGCTAGCTTACCTGCAGCAGCAACGCATTCCTGCACCGACATCGATGCCTATGGGAGGTGCTGCAGGTTCTTTGCCTGACCAGGCCTCTCCAGCGCTTCTCCCCGCGACGCCTCGCTATGAAGAAACTGCCTTTTACAGAGCCGAGTTGGAGAATGCAAAGCGCGAAAACGAGAATCTGAAGCGCCGCATCAGAGATCTCGAGCGTGCTGTTCGCGACCGACGCCCCAGTGATGTTAGCAGACAGCGCAGCGAGAGTGTCAGTACTACTGCTAGTATGAACCCTACAGTTGGAAGCGGTGCTGGTATTGCTCCGCCTAGAGATGCTAGTCATACTACTACTGCTGCGCACCCCATTGCACCGACTATTTCTACATCTGTTCCAGTAGCCATCGCCACCACTTCTACCACGACACCTTCTACAGCAGTCACATCACCTGCGGCCGCCTCTACACAACCTCCCACGCCATCTAGACCCGCATCGGAGCGCCAATTTAGCACAAGTGGTAGCATTGCAGTCGGCGTGCCCGAAGAAGAACTCAAGGTTGGTGAGAGTGCCATGAACTCGGGTCTTTCGCCCACTGCACCTGCTACATCAAGAGAGTGAATATTGTCAACCTTTCCTTGTTATTATTCTTTCTCTACTATCTTTTACAAACAACTGAATCAAAAAAATAAACAGGTGTCTGGCAAGCAATATCGGCAGACTTCGTATGTAATCTTTGCATGGTAGTAAAGTAGTATTATGCTTTTCCTATTTCTTTTTTTCTTCGTCGTCAATTGAACGTGCTTTCAATAAGCTTCAGGGTCTCAAGATCGTTGAGACGATGCACAGGATCATAGAAACAAGGTAGTCTGTTTTGTCACTTCAACTCGTGTACTTTTTTTTTTTCCTTTTCATTTTCTCTCTCCTCTCAATGCAAACGACAAGCAAGAAGCGCTCTTAACTTAGGTAACAACAACTCAGTCGAAGAACTTTATAGTTTTCTTCTTTTGTTTAAATTTCTCTTTGTAGCCATACCAAATACTGATTATATTCACCATGATATATTACCTACTTATAACAATTCACATGCTTCGAAACGTTTACATAGTAGAGGTTGATCAAAATATTATTTGCGCACTTAAGTCTGTGCGTTTGGTTCTATCTAGATAGTACATGATAAGCCAGATAGTAAAGATCTGATGATTTCGTAATAAGACGGTGATAAGCTATCGAACTTGAAAAAAAAACCCCTTAAAAAGATAAGTTCTGAGAATATTTTCATTCCCCCCCCCCCCCTTTAGAAAATTGTAGAAGAAAAAAAAAATCGTCATAATCATGGAAAGCAAGAACAATGTGGCGACGGAACTCAGAAACAGCGGAAAGCTAGCTGCCTTTGTTCGATTTTATCTGTCATTATAAGAAAAAAGCAAGTACAAAAAAAAACACAACAAATATGTAATTTACAGCGTAGGAGCAAGCTTGGCGTCGACAGGTGCAGCAGTAGTGGCTGTCACAGACTCAGGAGCAGCGGTGATAGCAGCGGCAGCAGGATCAGGAGCAGGAGCAGCAAAGTTAGCAGAAGGCTGCGGCGATAGCGGCGCGGAACCTGTTGGGACGCCGGCTGAGTCGGTGCTGGCAGGGGCCTTTTGCTTGCCAAACACCTTCTCCAAACCAGAAGCCTTATATGCACTACCGCCGGCCTGCTCCTTCTTCATGTCTGCCAGACGGCGAGCTTCAGCATGAATATCTTGAGCCTGCTTCGAGCCTTCTTCGTAGAAACGGGCAATCTTCTTGCCAGTGGGGGTGCCGACGGCCTTTTCAAAATATGAGTTTATGCCGAACAGCAAGCCCTTGCCACGGGTGGTGATACCGTAGGTGGTATCGGTGGCGCGAGCGCGGTCGGTAGCCTTGTACTTGGAGTCCAAGGACTGCAGGGTGGCGAAGAAGCGTGACGAAACATTGTGGGTCTTGTCGAGCTCGATGGCGTGTTCGAGGGCAGCGTCGCCGACCACGTAGCCGTGGGCAAGGTATTCGGCCAGGATGCGGGTGCGTGGCTTTTCCTCCTGGGTGATTTCGTCGCCGTCGCGCTCGAGCGGCGTTGCGTCGGTGTGCTCGTCAAGGTTGGCTGAGCCGGTTACGGTGATCTTGGAGGAACCGAGCTGAGTGTTATTGAGGAGCAGGGCAGTCTTCATGGCAGTGTCCTTCTCAAAGGTGACGGTAGCCTTCTTCTTCTTCTCATCAGCGGCATCGGGCTCGATGGTCAGATCGCTGATCTTACCGCTATGAAATAGTTAGTATGGTGTGCTAAGTTATACAGCTAGAAGCGGTAAATGACGTACCAGAAGCTAAAGAAATCTCTAATTTCCTTGTCGTCCGTGGTGGCGGCGACGTTAGTGACGGTGATGATGTTGGCCATATTTGCAATAGATGGAGTAATATTGAATTAAAAATATAGATTTATTAATATGGGTAGAAAACAAGTTATGAAGGAAGAGAGAAAGCAAAATCAGATTAATGTTTTGGGCATGCTTATGAGAGGGGAACCTCGTGAGCATTTATAGCAGTTGCGTTTTCTAAGTCACTCGGGGCTTGGCTGGTACCTGACTGGCTGACAATTCGAAGTTAATAGCTAAGCTACTGCCGTTTCCGGGGAGCAGGCGTTCCTTCCCATCCTGGAGGGAGAGGAGCTCTCTTCCTCTCCTTTATTCATTGTCTCAGCGACAGTTCCAGAAAGCCACAATATTTTTACTTTAAATAAAATCTACCACGGCAAGAAAGGCCTCTTGCTTGTATTTTTTCGTGTTCCTGAGCTTGGGCCACAAGAACGCGCGTTTAGTTTTGCTCTGGCTTTGCTGTGATGCTGGATAGACTTCGCAACTAAGCTAAGCTGAAGCTTCGGTTTGGTCGCTAAAGCTAAGGCCTTTTTGTTCTGAACGTCTAGTATTTGCTGATAGAGTAGGGAAGGGGGGCCGTATCACATGATTATGCAACGCATTATCAAGTTGACACATTGATTTCTAATGAATGTGCGTCATACAATGGACTCATGTTCTTCAAGTTACATAATACGTACGAAGTGAGGGGTCACAACAGAAACAACTGCTTGCTGCCTGCAGATCGCCATGGCTTTCCTAGATCGGTCACCAAAACGTCATTATGTGACTGTGGGCTACGATGACCGTGGGGGGGAGGGGTGGCAAGAAGTGGCTAGGCATTGCTGTGGCGCCTGGCCCAAGATTAGGCGGCTTCTGAGCCCAAAAGTCTCTTAGTTGGTTGCACGGGCTGCCTATGCCTCTACCTACTGATACTACTAGTAGAGACAACTTGGAGAAAGGGCTAGTTTCTTTCTGCTGTTTGCATCTGCTTGTGGCTAATCTTTTTCCCTTGACGAATCTACACGCATGTGACGTGTTCTCATAAAAGTCGCTGCCTTCCCTCCTCGTGCTGGATGTAGGTTTTGTTGCAATTGTAACACATCACGAACTACAGAGTCACAAAGAACGTCCATATCAGGGTAGTAGTAATGTAAGAAACTATCGTTGAATATTAACAAGCTGGATCTGCCGTACAAGGCAGAACAAAACTAAAAGCACTTTTGATATTACGGACTGGTGACGCTCAAGGCGCCTACGCTACTCGAATAAGATGCAGTCAAAGAAACACCATCGTGGCGTATTGGTCAAGACGATACGCAGCAAGAAAACACATAACCTGGAAGGTTCCAACAAACGCCGTGGTTTCCAATAGGAAAAGATTCGGAAACAAAGCACAAAACAAGGCAAATAAAATGTTAATGAAGGTGGACAAGATAATCCATGTTGAGCCCAAAACAGTCCCCAGTTCGCCAGACCGTCCATCTTATCTTGTCGGCGGTCGTCTGGGTTAGGCTTCACACAGTCGTCTGGACTGGTTGACGGGGCTTGATTTGTGGCTGGCGGACGAACAAACTCGAGCTGGTCCTGGTCTAGATGATACACCTGGCTAACCCCAAGCCAAAGAAAGAGCCGCCCGTCTGGGGGACTAGTTCAAAGTATGAAGAGCAAAGGCCTACTAGTACTACCATGGATGCAGAAAAAGGGAAAAAGGCAGTGGCGATCACCAGCTAGGGTCCCCTTCTCCTAAGACGATCAGGTCAGTGGTGGGACATCTAATAGCAGCAGCAAATATAGCGATGTAGGATAGACTGATGTACAGTGTAGTAGCAGTGCGCACTCTGCAAGACTGAGACTCTACAAAAGACTCATGCATGAAGGCAAGTAAAGCAATGAAATTAGGCGTATGCAGTATAAATGGCAATAAATGAATGAAAAATTAAGAAAACTAATAGAGAATTCGTGGGGTATCGTATCATGGCGCTTGTGCAATAACAAAGGGAACAAAGAGAAGAACGAGCAATGAAGGGGGAAGGCCATAGAACCAAAAGGCGCAGATTATAGTCGTAGCGATCTCGTGAGACGGAAGGCGGAGATAAAGAAATGAAAAGCAGCGACGAATACAGCTTCGTAAGGGCGTGTTGTATAGCGTCAAAGACATGATAGGTCGACTTTATCGGCAAAGGAGTAAGTAGCCTTTAGTGAGTAAGGCCAGACGTCTTGACAAAGCGCTGGGCGAGTCTCGACACGGCAACGCCGATGACCATCAGCGTCTCGATGCCCAAAAGACCGATCCAGACGCTGTTGAGGATCTTGTCCTCCGAGTCGAACATGGAGTAGTCGAGCTTGAAGCTATCAATGCTGAAGGCCGAGTGGAGTGAGTCCATTCTAAGAGAGTTGAATGTTTCCATGGTAAAGGTATCCATGATAGCGTAGGAGGATAAGATAGTAAGGAGAACGAGAGAGTTTGCTGGTGTCACAAAAGGGAAAACGAAATGAGAGATAGATCACGATAAGGAAGACTGAAGATAGGATACGTCACAAGAGAAGATGAAAAAGAATGAGGCACGATATGGGGGAGGCAAGTATATATAGATGTATATAGAACGATACAAAGATATGAATCGAGCAGTCAACAAGACATGGATCTAGAAAAGAAAGCAGAAACAGGACAAGGCATTATCGAGCAGCGGAGCCGTTGAGAGTTTATAGTAGTTAAGCAAGACCAAGAAGGAAGAAGCAGAATTGCAGGGTTTTTAGTGAATTTATTCGGAAAAAAATTAAAAAAAAACCCCCCAATTAATAAGAAATAAAAATAAAACGGCCACATAAACTGTCCAGGCTTCCGACGAAGATGGGATCGGCCATTATTTTTCTTTTTTATCAGTAACCAAAGCCGACGAAACTACGTGCTTATAGGCAACGTTTGAAAGGCAATGGACCCAGGCTCTTACATACAAAGGAGGTACTACCACTAACAAGATACAAGCCAGGACGGAGGGCAAAGAATAGACAATGATGAAGGTTAGCCGCTTTCGACTTTAAACAAGATATTAGAGAAACAAATAGAAAAAAAAATATCTTCTGTGCGCGTGGTCCAGTGCATGCATAGGGAGGATCGATGAGGGGTGAGGTCAGCGAGAGCTTAGAGTAGCAACAAGTTTTGCCTTTGTTATGATTTTCATGTAAGTCTTTCCTTGTGATTCTCGGCTAACTATTAGTACTTGTTCATGGCTCTTCCTATCTATCTTGGCTTAAACTACATAGTGCACGATAGTCCGAGGAGGGAGCAAAACAAAAGGAGGGGGATTCTGAAGGTGTAGCATCCGCTGTTACCTCTACTAACTACTCTTAGTGTTAGTTCTATTAGTAGCAGTAACAAAGGATTAGCATGAGCTGTATCGTAGCGCATTGCATGGATATGCTAAGTGAGGAGATCGATAGAATGAAAATAACCCCCCTTCCCAGAAGAAAAAAAAAAAAAAAGAACCAACGGGGGTCTTCCAGGGTTCCAATCAGATTTGAGGAAGTCTAGCTTGTCATATATTGCATTGTATACGGAATGTCAAGCTTAATGGAATGCGTGTATGGATATAGACAAGCACTTTGAACGTTATGTAGAGACAACATGTTATGGATGTCATGTACGGGCCTGTATGTGTGTAGACGATGTTTTTAAGCGATGGGGCCAGCTTTGATACTGCGAGCGAGACTTCTATCAGTATTGGTTGTCTACAGCGTCATGGCCAGCTTAGTACATAAGCGACGAGAAGCTACCAAATCCTGAGCATCAGGCATATATTTTGCTTGTCTGTCGGGAGCATTTGAACAAGACAGTAATGTGGGGGGGGGGAAGCAGTTCTCCTGGCATCTCTAGTCAGGAGAGATAAATCAGACTCTCGATTTCAAGACATAGCACTATAGGAAAGAAAAGAAGATGCTTACAGGTTCTATCTAGGGAACATGCTTCGTACAGTTTGGCACTTATCATATCAAGTGTTCGGCCTGGTTACCATCTTTTGCCTTTTACTATGTAACTAGCGGTGTAAAAGATGCCCATCCACGATGTGATGTGATTTGGCATCAAGACTTACCCGCCGTGCGACAATGACTTGTCACTTTCGTTCCGTTGATTTAGTTTAATTTACTAGTAGTAAAGCCAAACATGAGCTAAAAGGCTGTTTATAGCTGGACTTTACATATTTAGCACTGCTCATTTCTCTTCATACGCACAGACACTGTAATAAAAACAGCCTCTTTCTTTATAGGCAAAAAGAAAGCAATTCCAGAACATGTAAGATAAAGCAGCGTAATAATAGAAGGAAGGAAGAAACAGCAAGGATAATTCTTCTTGCATTTTAAAAAAAAAACCTCCAATAATCAAGACTAAAAAAAACTTATTGTTTTACAGCTAACCTCGCCTTTCACAATACGCTAGTTTCCAAAAATGGTTGACTGTCCGCTTGCCACACACCAACCAACATCGCTCATCAGCAACAAGATATGTTTCTATGAATAAACTAAGGTTGTAGAGGAAAAGGAAGGAAAGGAAGGAACAAACGTTTAGTGCTGACCGACCTAGACGAACGACACTAGTTATCTCGTTATATTTTCAACTTTCTTCTGGCCATCGCTCCTCCAGCTGTTGGTCTTGGAAATCTCCCACTAGATTCGACTTTCTCATGGCTGCCCGATCACACGACCAAGGATCGCTCACTACTGACTAGTGCGCTTTCCTTTGCCTATTGTCCATCCATAGTTTTCCGAGTTAGGCCGATCTCCACGCTGCTTTTGCCAACTCAGAGATAAGGTCCTCCCTACCAGGCATATTTTGCCTTGATTTTTTTTTCATCAACGTAAAGATGAATCAAGAAGAGAGGGGTGGCTTAGCGGAGGGCAGTAATTCTTTCAAAGCTTCCAGGAAACAACTCAGACGTAAGTCCCTCTTCTGATAGCTAGTGCGTGCTATTTCATACTCCTTCTCTGGAGCCTACTCCATTGAGTGTTTATCGTCACAGATAGTGTTTTTATCTGACAGGATACTATATAATATGTCTCCTTGTACTTCTAGTATTTGTAACTGTTAACTCAGCACGACATCGGCATGTTGAATGAAAGGCGTTACTTTTAAGTTCAATAGCACACGGATTTGAGCTCGAAAGTTTGGGTGGCTAGCAGTCTAGTATAATACACACATCACAAAGTACTACGTAAAGTTTACTATCACTCGTACTATATTACTAACTTCCATCCCGTCTAGTCTAGCATGAGAAGCGGTGAAGCTCAACCCAAACAGCATGCACATGCGCCAATAAACTGCAGTTAAAATATTGTCATATGCCATTCCTTGTTTATTAGATTAATAGGGTTATCCACCTAAAGGTAGTATTTAATAACCCTAATATCTAAGCAAAGACACTATTGCATTGCACCTAAGGGTTCTTCGAATAGCAGAGCCGTGCCGCGAGCATGGGCGATAATATATAACATAACATATTGCATTGCTAAAATCTCAACTTTAATACCAGGTTTCACAAGCAATGAAATGAAAAAATGGAAGCTAAGACACTAAATTAGGGACACCAAGTTATTATTATTATGTATTAGCATAGACATGTAATGCACTGACAATTGGCAATTTGGCAAGAAACACATTTCTCTCACCTTCGTGAACATTCTATCAATATATCTCGGACCAATTCTCCATGGCCTAGGCGTCGTCAGCCAGTAATATCATACATATTCCACCACATATTTACTAGTTGACGAAACTGAGACGGATAGAATCTGGAACTGCACAGCACGGACATTGAAGTATCGTGCGTGTGATTGTTCATAGTATTGCCACTTTGTGTTTAAAGGCTTGCAGTAGGCTATCTAAGATTAATGGATATTACTACCATACATCCATAAATGGTATCAAGGCGCCTCTCCAATCCTAATTGACAGAACCCTGGGAGCAGGAG
>LXGT01000422.1:0-22942 GCA_001640655.1 Endoconidiophora laricicola | reverse complement strand
GGGAGGGGGGAAGGGGGAGGGGGAGGTAAGAGCTGTTTGTGGCACTAGAAGTGGGGAGCTACAAACTACAAGCTACACACAAACCTTTTGACCTCTAGTAGCACTAAAGACGAGTTGACTTCTGTAAACTATCGACCCATACTAGTAAAGCCACCATAAGGCCTCGTCGTTGGATGAACAAGCTGTTTCGCTTATTGGATCGTCAATACTTGCATCAACCACCGGACATGAGAAGAAGCGAGAGACGACAATAAAATACGCATTTTATCATGTACCGTCTTTTCCCGTTCTCTCTTATGCCGTTCAATCCTTTTTAGTGTTTAGCCGCCACTTGCCAGCACAGCAGTCACACACAAGTTGAATATGACAAACCAGACAAATGATGTGCTGGCGTGGCTCTTCTTTTGGTGGTCAAATCCAACAAGAAAAAAAAAAAAAAGAACTAAATCATAAATCTGCTACGATCTAAGAAAGGGTACTACTTCGAAATAAGTTGTTTGCTGCCGGACACGACATACTGTCCATAGTATGAACAACGCTCTCGATGGGACGAAGAGCGTAGTATTATTTCATTCTGGTTTTTTTTTTCTATCTTTTATTTCTTTCCATTTTATATAGCACATAGATAGATAAAAGCCCCTCAATAATCAAACCACGGAGATAACGAATATATATTCTCGCATCCACCAAGGTCACATCAGGTGTTCGCCAATTAAGCGAGGAAGGAATAAATAAGCCTTGAATCCTACTAATATTCCTACACTATCAGCTAAGGGCCAGCCGACAAACAGAATATAGTAAGAAAAATGCCAAGACTTTATACTAGGTAGTAGCTGCACTAGGCCATCAATCTTTTGCCAGTCAGAAGGTAGAGTGGCTGGCATAAGGACTAAACAAGCAAGTATAGATGCTAGAAAGATGGATGTTAGAAGGAACAAGCATTTAATGTATATGCTAGTAAGAACAAGCTTCATCGTCTCTAGTTAATCCATAGAAGTTACTGGTAAAAGGGCCCTGTGTCTTGGGTTATGTGATCATTGTGGGAGGGGGGCCATGTCTACCTGAAAAGCCAGTAAAAATCAGTACAAGAACCTGATGCTTCTGCTTTGGTCTCACAAGAACCAAGAAAAGGGTCAGTAAACAGTGCCTTGGAAGACTGACAGGGATGCGAACCAAGCCAACAGCTTGTTATTCCGTCTTTTGTTTGTTTGCCTTTCTTTGTTAGTGTCACTATGCAGACTAGTACAAATCAAGAAGAGAATTCTTCCTTCAACTTCTTCTCCCATCTCTCTTCGGCTTCTATCCCTGTGCTAGGCAGCCTGTCCACCTCTCTTGTCTTATACCGATGCAGTTCAGTTCTGTCTTCGAGGATTTTGCTTCAGAAAATGAAAGGAAGGATAAGGATAGAAACGGAGTTTTCAGGTTTTCAAGTGACCACGGCTTAAGAATTATATGCGCTTTCATGGTGTTGAAGACCTATTATATTCAATTCTTGTCTGAATAGACTTCAAACAAGCGCCGGAAGACGAGTTATCATTTCTTTTTTTTTTTCATTTAGTTTACCTTGTTTGTTGTCTTGTGCCAAGGATTATAGGAACGACGGGAGAGCCTGGAATCACTCAAAAATTGAGACGTGTCCATGTATGCAAGCAAATACTAGACAACACAAATTATGTAGGCTAAAAGATGTGGCGGCGAATAGAAATGCGATGTGTTGCAGGGACTGGGTCGAGACTAAGACGGTGGAGACATCGAAACGCAAGGTGGTTAATGAGGTACAAAAGATTAAGAATTACTGGTACTTACTGGTAAACAGAAATGTGCAATACAGCAACAGCTAGCCCGACAGAGTCTCGGACACAATCTGACAACGGTGATATACATATAAGGATGGAGGACCTTACTTGTCCCAAACACTAGCTATAGCTCTGCCGTGTCTCTGTGCCAAAACGAAAGTGGAAAGCTCTTTTGGTAACAGAGATGATAGCTCATATAGCTATGTCATAGTGCGTGTGGTCGGTTTGGGGGGGGTGGTGACCTCGAAACGGATAACTCAGATGGCGGGCCATATAGAATCAAAATCGAAGTATAGAATAAGACAAAAGAGTAGCGGCATATTGTAACAACAAACCACTTGCTTAGCGTGATTATTGTGTGCGGGCAGGACCTGCCCAGAACGGCAAGATAAACAAGACAGACTGCACTATTGAGGCTGCGGACTAAGCAAATCCCACTAAGAAATTCACGCACGTACGACCCGCAAATCAACGGCGAGAAGTAGAGACAAAAAGCATAAGCAACCCGTCCTTTTTTTTGCTCTCTTCTTTCTATTACCCCAACTTCTAGTTCACTAATACAGAGTGCATGATACACTCAATATAGACTGTTCCTTTTCATGTCGACATCTTACGCAATGGCCCAATTCGGAATTAAGGCGACCAACATGGCTGGCGGAGCAACCACTTCAAACGGTAACCTGTATATGTATTTATGAAAACATATTTGATGATATAGGCGCTAATGTAACTGCTGATATACATGTTAATGATTTATGTGCAGCTTCTGCTACGGATATAAAATGATAATAGGCTCGGACAAGATAGATTTTGCAAATCCGCAAGAGAAGGATTTCTTCGGGTGTGGGCTGTGGCTTTAGCCAGATCTTTTTGTTTATCACTACCTCTCTCTTCTCTCTCTCTCTCTCTTTCCCTTCTTCGTCCCCTTGCATCATTATACATTTTCAAAGTATATCAAACCCCCCCCCCCCTCTCCCTCTACGACAACACGTATGTTGCATCCGTTGTGGACATCCCGCACACCTTGCTCCATTCAGCTAGTTTGATTTTCTTCTTCTCGGGTCTGAGTAACTTTGCTGTCCAGAGCTTGGTCGGGCACTGAAAAGAAAGCCGAACGGCACAAGGGCATGGGCATCCCCCTCTCTGGAAGCAGAAGGAACACAAAAAAAACCTCTCTACTAAGTATCAGGCTCTCTGCTTGATCCCCAGAAAAGGACAATTCTAAGACACGGCCCAGAAAGCCACTATATAAACTACCACCATTTTCATTTTGTTCGTGTACTGTACTGTTTACTGCCGGTCGTGCATATCAAGTAGACGGTATATCTGTTTTCTCCAAGTCTATTTTATTAAGCAACTGTTTGGTCAACAAGGAAAATGAAATGATAAGCCCCTCTTTTCCATCATAGAGAGTACTCGTGTGACACGACGGCGTCAAATACGAACGGATGCTACATATGAACTAGGACTTTTACTACTATGTGTGTACTCTCTAATTGCCACTTTATCCAAAGCAGTAACACCCGGGAGGAACAAGCCATACCAGTACGAGGGTTGCTTTTCTTTCTAGCAGCCCAAACTTGCAAGTACATAGAAAGATAGAAGGCAGGCCAACGGCAGCCAGAGTTTGTTTGCTGTGCATCGTGTTCTTAGATTTGAGGCAATTTCAAGGCAAAATCTGCATATATCCTTTTAGAAAAACCCCACTCTACTCATTGTCCTACGAGAAAATACATGTCTGTCATACGACTCACAGTTTCCTTTTTCCCAAACACTAGAGCTATCTGTAAGTCTGGCATTAATGCTACAGGCCGTGATAGTGATATGACAGCTTTGCGTGTACTGTCTTAGAGGCGTACCTCGATGCGCCTTTTACTAGCCGCCCTACTTGCTAAAGGAAAAGAATCAGAAAAGATTCCCAAAAAATAACTAAAAAAGCACTTACTAGTTTCATGAACTGCAAAGAGTGCAAGTTCTCATCACCAACTACGGCCTGTCTGCCTTGTACGGCCATCACAACCGAGAGAACTGCTCTAACATAGTACATTATTTCAAGGTTGCCTGTGTAATGCATAGTACTAATCTGTATGCAAGTCTCAGTCAGTTACGTATCTGCGTGCATCCGTCGCCAACACGTAAAGCAGTATTAAGAGAACATTTAGTAACCAAAAAGTACAGGACGCTCTGTTAGTACGGTGTCATATACAAAAAGAAGCAGGCTAGTCGTTTTCCCCACTTCCAAAAAGAGATAGTAAAAAAAGAGAACAGGTAACAAGTCACCATGTCTTCCCGCGGTATTGAAGCTTCGTCGTAGACTCCTTAATTTTTCGGTCCTCCCTCATCCTTCTTGTATCCTCCAAAAAACAAACAAGCATGGTCAGCGCTTGTTACGTCACATAAGTACGTTGTTCGCCTTGTTATGGTTGCTCTTTTGCGTCCTACCACAGCACAGTCCCTGTTCTGAGCAAGCTCCAATAGATTTGGAGGGGGGAGGTAGGGTGGGGTTGGGGGGGGGAGGGGGGTACACAGACACCCAGATAGCTTTTCATTTGCGGGGTTAGCGCCTTTCCGTCATGCGTTTTTGCTCTCTCTCTCTCTCTTTCTCTTTCTCTATATTTTTTCTTGTGTGTGTGTTGCTTCTCTGTACTCCAAAAATTACTGCCGTACAACTAATTATTCTGGGCAAACACGTAAAGATCACTCTACTCTACACCATCTTGTAGTATCGAGAGCCAGAACCTTGTTGATATCACACCTTGCTCCAGATAGTCATTCTCGGTTCCTAGAACAGACTACTAATTACGCATGTGTCACTACCCAACAAGTCATATATCACCTCATAAGGTGTATAAGAAATACCAATGGAACTCATGAACGTCTAATCCTGCACTGAAAGGAAAATCGCGGCAAGACAACCAGATGTAATATAGACGGCACCAGTAGGTTAACTAAGATTTGAATGCGAGTGTTTTTATTTGGCAGATATGCTACAAAGCACCGTATCTAAAGTGCTACCAGACTCAGCTCAAGGCCAGCCACTCACAAGTAGTTAATGGCTCGCCCACATCAGTACGGATGGTGACGCGGGCTCTTTTGTTCCTTCTGCTTCTAGAGCGGCAGATGATGATGCCCTTGGGCCGTTCGGCCTTCTTTTTTGGTCGATTCCTAAGAGAATATTTGTACAATTCGGGGAAAATTGACTCTAATATGTACTATCTAGTTCAGCTCCATACCGCAAGAGTGATGATAAGGCCTGACGAGTCAATACTGACAGAATTCGATAAGGCAATCTTCTATCAACAATCAGGATGACAAACGACTAGTTTTATGTGAGTTGATGTCAAATGTCATGCATTCGCAATAGAGTGATTAACTATGTACTAAAGCAACTTTTATTTGAGAAATGAGTTTTAATAAAATGAAACCAATACTGAAGCATATTGGCCCTTACCCTGACATTCTATCACGAATGGCTTAAACAGTATTGAAGCTTGCGAACCTAGGCATAGATAATTTCTAACTGGTTAAAAAAAAAAAAAAAAGGGCATCAAAGTCCACAAAACACGAGCATTCATAAACAACACAAGCAAACATCATGACTTAAATAAGAGCAGAAAATTTGTTAGTATTAAAATATAACCTAAGAACTCTAAACACTAACACCTGCTACTGGTGCTTTTTACAAAGTGCTTTAAAAAAAAGAAATGCAGCCCACCGCAACAGGACGATCGGTATATCATACACTGATTGCACTTCAAACAACCTCTGCTTGGGTTGTTCAAACAAAACAAAATATTAGTTATTAAGTGCCAACTAGCGGGCATATAAACAGCCTATGTTTAGCATAGAAAATAGACGTTTTTAGAAAATAGTACTTTTTTCGCCGGAAGAAGAACAAGTGCAAAAAAAAAAAAAAACCGTTATAGACAACAAGTCTAGACGATGAAGCCTTGACGCTGACTTCTCAAATAGGCAAAATTATGTGCCTGGCCCTATGAAATAGGCCCATAGATATCCGCCTTGACCCCACTCTACGGGCTATCGGTGGCGTTGGTCGTAGTGGTAGATGTTTGCGCCGTAGATCCGTAGTCCATGTGGATATAGAAGAAGTCATCAGACTGCATTTGGAGATCCACGTAAGAAGAGTCTTCTAGTGCTTCCAGATCACGGTCATCGTAGACTCCAGCGACTGAGGTGTAAAAGTTGATCGCCGAGCCATTGATATGGTGGTCAATGAAATTGCTAAAGTCGTACTGCGCGGTGGACAACGCCTGCATGTTGAAATCCGCATCGCCTCCCTCGGGGTTGCCCAGGCCCTGGGCTAGCTCAAGTTTGTCCGCCATAACAATCTTCGTAAAATCGTTATAGAAGAAGTATGCGATAATCTCGTACAGCTTGAGCCAGAAAACCTCGATGGGTGCGCAGAAGAAGATGCTGAGAAGCATACGGCAGTCAGACATATAGAGGGCATTACCGCCGCCTTCAGCCTGTAGTATGCGCACATCGTCGGTAATAGCACTGGAGCCAAGGTCAAGAAGAGACGGAAGCACTTGGGCCATCGCGCACCCTCTAATGCGGTGGAGAAGCCCATCGATGGCGCTGATAAGTGCCTCTGTTGTTATAGCTGTGTGTCAGATAGGCGGCCTCGTGAAACTACGGGCTATATTGGGTGTTATTGTGTTCAACTTACCATCGGGGAGCGAGTAGATTGACTTGACTTCAACGGGCAAGCCGTGCGCCTTGCAAGGAATCGCTAAGCTAGCATTGATGTAAATGATATCGGAATAGGGCAACGGTTCCTGGGCTAGATGCCGAAGATGGTCAGGAAGTCCGTGGACCAAGGTGGCTCGGATAAAGGACTTCAGTTCAATATCTAAATTCATACTAGCGATAACAGATAATATAAAAAAAAAAACTAGAATAAAAGTAGATATAATAAGTTGATGACGGAGATATAGAGACTGCGGTTTTAGATAGCAGATGGAATGCGTAACAAAGAAAGACCCCAAGTATGTCTTTTCGACGACTAAGGAAGTCTAAATGTATATAGGATAAGTGAAGAAAGGATAAAAAAAAAAAAGGTTAAAGAAGCAGAAACGAGAAAAAAATTGTATATGCAACAAGTCCTAAGAAAGGTAATAAACGGGTTAGCTTAGGAAGAAATCCCTGAACTACGGCTATTTAGTTCTAGACTACAGAGCTATGAGTGACATTTAGATAGCTAGAAGAACATGAGGGAAGTACTTCATATTTGAGGTATATTGTTTCGTCGTGGTTGTTGTTTATTTCTTTGCTGTTGTTTTTCTTCACTCTACTACCAGCAAGCTACTCCTATTCAGCTACATTACATATTATATTACCGCAACTTTTTCTGACATTGTTTCAATACCCCATATCCGTCTAGTCTGTACAAGAAATCGAGTTAAAGACCTCATCAACACATGTACACTTCCCTGTTATCTACGGATGAGACTGTATCGTGAAATCCGACACATAGAGTTAGTTGTCTTGTCTATTCTGGAACGCCTGTGTCCATTTTGGTATAAGTTGTCGCACCGAGAACCTCTATAACTAGGAACTTGCTCGTGGATGCATTAGATTTGGGATGTGTCTTGTGCCACGTGATTGAATTTGCAGCGATCTACAGAGTAACCAATTAGGGAGCTTTACGCATGAGCTTTACAGAGCTTGATCGTATTTTTGTATAAAATCCAGCAACATGTACCTTTCTTTGATAAACTAGGGTTTAGCCACGAAAATGTACTAGACTCTACTTTCCGATTACGTCAGCCTTTTGTTTTTTTTTTTCTTTTTGCCATGCGAAGTGACCCTTTTTATCTAGGGAAATTGTAGGATAAGTAAGGGTTTGTGAATAGCAAGTGTAGGGAGGTTGGCTTTCTCCAAAACAAATTGTACAAGTTCAAGTTTATTGCCTCTATATTTGCCGAGTTTTATTATAAATCGCGGGGTTCGCCTATTTTTTGTATTAGTCACTATCCTATAATCTTGGCACTAGGGTTAGCATGTCTCTACTCCGGCTCTGATCAAGAGGATTACATAATCTAGACCATCAACAGGCTTCAACGGTAAAGTCATTTCTCAAGAGTCTCAGCCTTGTTTTGAATAGTAAGTTCCAATTCTGAATCTTGGTTATAATATGCCCTTTTTTTTTTTTTTTTTTAATTTCTCATGTAAGCCGTCTTCTTCATTGAGATATCAAAGCGTTCATTTATGCCGTACGCGTCGATTGGGGGTGCTACTGAAGTCCCGCGTTTGTTCCCACAGGTACAATTCCTTTTGTTTTGTTCTACTGGGATCTGAGTCTGACAAAGGCTTGATTTCTGTTAGGCAATTTCTTGTTTGTTTTGCTTAGCTGTAAGTCTCGCCAGCAGTTTAATCCCTTGCTTATCTTCTCTAGCCTGTTCAAGTACTTAATCTAATCATTACATAATATGAGGTATCATTGGGGTTAACTTTTTCGGTTATGGATGGATTTCGTCTTCAGATCAATGGCATCGACCATTATCAAAGCATTCCCGGAACTTACGATCCCGTGCTAAGAAACGATGTGCGCGCCTCGCAAACCCATCAATTGCCACGAGTTCCGGTGATCCGCATATTCGGAGTGACGCACGGCGGCCAGAAAGTTTGTGCGCACATCCACGGGGTTTTTCCATATATCTATGTAGAATATACTGGCTCGCTTGAGCCTAAACAGGGTAAGGCAACCCCAATAATGTCAACAAACTGTAATGAAGACTACTCAAGAAGAGCAAAAAGCTAACAGTTTGGCGTAGTTAATTCGTACATATACCGGCTTCATGTCTCCATTGACCATGCACTAGCTGTCTCGTCGCGT
Organism: Endoconidiophora laricicola; assembly: GCA_001640655.1. Classification (NCBI taxonomy): domain Eukaryota; kingdom Fungi; phylum Ascomycota; class Sordariomycetes; order Microascales; family Ceratocystidaceae; genus Endoconidiophora; species Endoconidiophora laricicola. The sequence continues at coordinate 14,287 of LXGT01000422.1, read as the reverse complement.
CAGGCAAATAGCAAAGATGCTGCTGGCCCTGGCCGTACTACTAACTTCGTAGCCCGCATTACGCTTACAAAAGGTGTGCCATTCTATGGCTTCCATGTAGGCTACAGGCCATATCTTAAGATATACATGTTGAACCCTGGCTTGATGACCAGGCTTGTTGATCTTCTGCACAATGGTGTCATCATGAAGACACGCTTTCAGCCATACGAAGCCCACTTTCAATATCTCTCGCAGTTTATGATGGACTACAATCTATTTGGCTGTGACTGGCTAAACGCCAACGCCACATATTTCCGTGCTCCATTGCCTGCAGCAAATAGACTGGATTCTGGCGGCGAGGATATAAGCAATGAACGGTGGTCACTTATCTATACGGTGGACAATGTTGACCCTCGTTATATCACTGATGATGCTTATTTGCCACGGCGGTCGTTTTGTACTTTGGAAGTAGACATTAGTGCCGAGGCCATCATTAATAGACATCAAGTCGTTGGTCGGAATCTGCATCATGACTTTGTAGAGCGAAAACACCCGATACCGTCTACTCTAAAACTTGTTCCTAGCATGGCTGGACTATGGCGCAGTGAAGAGGGGCGTCGACGAGCTCTGATGCCTCCCAGCAGTGCATCATCCCCCGATAGCTCGCCTTTTCCACCAGATGTGTTGGTTTCAATGTCGCCTGACGATCGGGGCAGAGTAGTGTCATCTGGTTTCATCAACGAGGAAGAACAACGAGAAAAAGTAGCACAATTGGTGGAGATGGAATTTGATCCCAATGTAACACCTCGTTTTGAGACGTTTGTACAGAATGACCCTCGATTGGCCAAGGTGCGGACTCTCCTTGAATCAGTCGAGGACCTATACTCAAACAATCTCAAGATTGCACTTGGGTTGGCTTCTGACGATCAGAATATAGTAGACGATGTTCCACCAAGTAGCATTGAGGTCGACGAGGTAAAGATTAGCCAAAGTGAAACGCGGAGCGATGATGGTGATGAAAACGGTAAAGACAATGGCCAAACTGTGACTGCTCCCGACACCCGAGAACGTCCAGATGAGCCTACGGAATCATCCACAGTGGATATCGCAGGCCTTTTATCTTCATATCACGGCCTCACCCGCAGTGGCCTGCATGAAGGCAAGATCCCAGAGATCCCGCTTGATCCAAGCTTCGTCCAAATTGCTGGCGAAGAGCGCTTTTCTGGAAACCTGATGAAGATTCCCGGAACTACCAAGGCCCGTGGAAAACGGTTCTTCACGTCATCGCCTGGTGCCCCTAATGTAGTAGTCGCGAAACGAGTCAAAACTGGCTTTAAAGGTCAGCCTCAATCCGACATAGGAAAAATAGACGATGAGAGAGGCAAGGAAGTTGTTTCTTTGGCAGAGGCTCGTGACGATGTGACATCATCCCCTTCAGATAAACCAGTAGCACTCCATGTAGTAGATGCTACAGATAACACAGATACAGAGAATACGAACACCGACTCTGAGATGTCTATACCTACTGCACCACTACAAACACCACGCATCAACCGGAACCTATTTCCATCTTCTAGCCTCACCTCATCAGAACATAAACACGTTTCCTTTCGCCCCAAGGGTCAAGAGCCAAGATCGGGCAAGGGAAGCTCCTACAAGAGGGCGACTTCCGACCTGGCAAGTAGCCCAAGTGGTCCTCCTAGATCATCTAGTCTTAGCGACACTCAGATTTTCCACACTCCATGGCTCAACCGATCGCTTGATACTGAGTTTTCGACGCCACATGAAACGCCGTCTCTACAGAGCGAATGGACACTGGCTTCTTCTGCGTCTGCCTCTCCATTCAATTCGTCCCCGTCAGCTTTAATGACCCCTCGACGGCCGACTCCCTCACAATCACCACCTAAAACGCACACATTCGTGCTCAAGGAGCCACCACCAACCGTCGACGAAGTCTGTTCGTCCTTTTCTGTCTTTGGCCTGCCGGACAATGTGCCACCTGATGTTATTTACAGCAAGGAAAGTGATGTTCCAAACAGGCCAAGAGAATATGGAGGCAAAGAGTTCCGGATCCGAGGGAACACACTCCCTTTCTTGGCAGAGTTCAGCCTGAGCAACGGAGAATTCGACGACGGGAGAATTGCAGCTCGCTCTAGTGAAATCCCTGTGGAGTCTCGTGCAGTAATGTGTGACATCAAAAGCTGGGAGATATTTCCGCCGCCTCCATCATTTGCAGAGGTCCAGCAATGGGATGTGAAACAGCGAGCCAGGCAAGAAGCTTCATCCAGTGGAAGACGTGCCTTACTATCTCAGTTCACACTCAGATCTCAGCGTTTTGCCTCTCAGATAGACGGGCCAGCTGTGGAACGGCCAGTCACTATCACTGCATCCCAAAAACGGCGTTCGACAGGCCTAACACCTGAGGCACGTTCAATGTCGATACTTTCGGTCGAGATACATGTGAATACGCGTGGCAAGCTTGTTCCGAACCCAGAAGAAGATGCTGTGGAATGTGTCTTCTGGACCCTTCATACAGATGAAAGCTATATTCATGTTGCTGACAGCGAAGACCCAGAGCCAGATAGTGCCGGGATGGTGGCGGGAATCATAGTGATGGCTGAAGCGGGAGATGAAATCACCCAGCGTATTCAGAAGCAAACATCGTGGGTCGTACAGAAAGAGGATAGTGAGCTTGACGTTCTCACGGCAGTTTCGCATCTTGTGCGGCGTCTCGACCCCGATATCCTGACGGGCTTTGAAGTCCATGGCAGCTCATGGGGGTTCCTGCTTGAACGTGCATCGTTCAAGTATGATTACGACCTGTCCGGTGATCTCTCCCGCATGCGCTCTGACAGCCTAGCTCTGGCTACTCGGGATGGAGATCGCTGGGGCTTTACTAAGACTAGCACTGTCAAAGTCACTGGCCGACACGTGATAAACGTGTGGCGCGCTATGCGGGGTGAGATTGATCTCCTACAGTACACCCTGGGCAGCATCGCATGGGCGGTCCTTGGCCGGCGCGTGCCGTACTATTCGTATGCAACGTTGACGTCGTGGTGGAAGTCCGGCTGTACAGCTGGGGCGAGCGCCATTGGAGGTCACCGAGCGCTAAGCAGGCTCATACAGTATCTTCAGGCACGTACACGACTAAATCTCGAGATCCTGGAGGCCAACGAACTGGTAGCCCGTACACGGGAACAGGCTCGGCTGCTTGGCATAGACTTCTTCTCCGTTGTTTCGCGCGGGTCGCAGTTCAAGGTTGAATCAATCATGGGACGTATTGCCAAGCCGGAGAATTTCATCTTCGTGTCGCCGTCACGGAAGCAAGTCGGCAGCCAGAATGCGTTAGAATGCCTACCACTTGTTATGGAGCCGCAGAGCGCATTATACACAGAACCTGTCGTTGTGCTAGACTTCCAGAGTCTGTATCCGAGCATCATCATCGCGTACAATTACTGCTATAGCACGTTTCTTGGCCGCATCGTTGGCTGGGGCACCACCGGCACCTCAAACAAGATGGGCTTCACGCAATACGCGCGCGCAAAGCATCTTCTGGCGCTTCTGCGGAACTCGGTCACAATCGCGCCAAACGGCATCATGTACTGTACGCCCGAGATCCGGACGTCTCTGTTAGCCAAAATGCTTCGTGAGATTCTGGAGACGCGCATCATGATCAAGTCGGGCATGAAAGGCGCCGCCGGGCCGACTGGTGACAACAAGCCTCTGCAGCAACTGCTCAACAATCGTCAACTAGCGCTAAAGTTGCTCGCCAACGTCACCTACGGCTACACCTCGGCATCTTATTCAGGCCGCATGCCGTGTGCGGAGATCGCAGACTCTATCGTGCAGACCGGACGGGAAACGCTGGAACGTGCCATTGCTATAATTCATGCTAACAGCGAGTGGAATGCCGAAGTTGTCTACGGAGACACGGACTCGCTCTTTATCCGGCTCGCCGGGCGAACCAAAGACCAGGCCTTTGCACTTGGCGAGACTATTGCTGCTGCCATCACAGCGGCAAATCCGCGTCCCGTGAAGCTCAAGTTTGAAAAAGTCTACCAGCCCTGCATCCTACTAACCAAGAAACGCTATGTCGGGTATAAATGGGAGTATCCCTCTCAAGCCGAGCCTATCTTCGAAGCCAAAGGCATCGAGACGGTACGGCGTGATGGAACGCCAGCTGAGCAAAAGATTGAAGAGAAGGTCCTACGCACTCTCTTCGACACAGCAGATCTCTCACAGGTCAAAGCCTATTTCAAGCGTCAGTGCACGAAACTCATGCGCGGCAACGTTTCACTGCAGGACTTTTGCTTTGCTAAAGAAGTCAAGCTGGGAACATATTCCGACGCCGTACTAACGTCACGAGGCGGAGGCCAAGGAGGGCGCAGAGGACAAGGAGGCCTGAATCAGCAGTACCCAGCCCTCCCGCCCGGTGCCCTAGTTGCGGCCAAAAGAATGCTGACTGATTCCCGCGCAGAGCCGCAATACGGTGAACGAGTGCCATATCTTGTTATCGCCGGTGCACCCGGAGCACGCCTATCTGACCGCTGCGTAAGTCCTAACGAAGTGCTAGCGTCGCCAGACGCAGAGCTCGACGCTGAATACTACATTACTAAGAACATTGTGCCGCCGCTGGACCGTATTCTCGCTCTAGTGGGTGCCAGCGCCAAGGTGTGGTTCGACGAGATGCCCAAAGTGAAGCGTGTGCGGCGCGTAGATCCGCGGAAACGGCGCGGGGGTACTTTAGAAGCGTATCTAAGCGTTGCTATCTGTGCAGTATGTGATCGTCGGATGTCACCCCAACGTTCTTGTCCTCTTCAACCTCGACAGCGTAACACTACAGTTAGAGCTGGTGATGCCATGATCTGTAAACAATGCATGAGCCAACGAAGTCGAGCACTAATCACCACACAACGCCGCATGAGTGCGCAAATAGCGTCTTTAGGCGCTGTCAAGGCCGTTTGTCGGTCGTGTTCGGGCAGTGTCTGGGGCGACGACATTGCCTGCGAATCTCTCGACTGTCCGGTTTACTGGACGAGGATGAAAATGGAGGCTAAAGTTGGGAGTGAAGGCGAGTTGTTGAAGAAGGCTGAACAGAAGCTATTACTGGATTGGTGAGAATGAAGACAGAAACCTTGATAATTTTGTCATAGTCAAATTTCAATCGAGTATACATGTATAATTTTAGTATCTGAATAACATTATTTTCCTGAAAAAAAAACTCCCAAAAAAAAAGAATCGAGTAACGTCTCTAGAGTACTAGGAACTCTTTTACAAGATTACTGATTATATAAATGAAACTTAAACTTGCGAACTCGTGCTTAGTGTTTGTGTGTGATTATAGCGAGATATTAGTATAAGTTATTAAGATTAGGAGTTAAGTTAATTAGTAAGTTGGGAATATAAGAAAAGAACAGGACATGGCAAGATGGATGACATTAACATCACGATACGAAGTCAAAGGAGGTTAAATATATGATAGAAAGAATTAAAACAGAGACATAAATACTTGGAAAAAAAAACAAGTTACAGAGAGAGAAGATATAAAATTGAATTAAGCAACAAAAGAAGATATACCAGTTAGTGATAAAGATACTCAAGGAAAAAAATAGAAAAAAAAAATAGGGACATTTCCATCATCAGAGGCAAGGAAAGAAAAAAGGAATCAGCGAAAGAAAATAAGAAATAAAAACCAACTTAAATGAAAGTAGGGTTGGGAGTGGGAGGAATCTGAAATTCCAACAAGCTTTTGGTTCTTTTTTTGGGGTTTGTGTTTGTTAGTATTTTTACAAAGTTAACTTTCAAAACCAGAGCAAGATTTTGAATACACCAAGATGATAAAAGAATGACTTTGGTAAAGAAAAAAAGAAGAAAACAAAAGAAAATAAAGAACGCCAGAATCCCCTTCCTTTCAGATGTAACAGATACGGAAAGCTTTGTTTGCAATCTGGTTAAGTAGAGAACTCAAGCTAGTTGTTTTGAAGGATAATATCAAGGTATAGTGAAAGAAGAAAATAAGTAAGATATTTGATGTTGTTGATGCAAGCAAATTTCGGCATGACTTCGTAAACGGAAATAGAGAATTAAAACGCCTTCAATTGGCATAGACTTTCTAGAAAAACCCCGGAATATTGGGAGAGAGAGAGACAGGGAGAAAAGAAGAAAAAGAGGGAACAGCTCCAAGGTAGTTGGAACAAGCAAACAAATAGAAGAACGTGACAAGAAACGGACCGTATATGTGGCAAGAAAGACACCGATGCGTAGGCATTTCTAGCCAGAATGAAAAGATAAAGAAATAGGCTTTAAGGTTTTGCTTGATAATAAAGAATCTTGATTGATATAGGGAGTCGTAAATATCTCTATTCTAGGACCAGCAAAGCCATATCCAGTATAAAAGATAGATTAATAACAGCCCCGAGGATATGATAGCAGTATGCGAATAAGTAACGAGACAACGAGTATTCTGAACATAAGAGATGGCAGAGGATAAAAGTAAAACAGGCCGCGGCCGTTACTTCTCCGGCAGGTTGCGTCTATGAAAGGTCAAAAATAGGAAAGAAAATCCAGTGAAGTAATGATTGTATAGGACACGCCACCAGAACAAATGAAAATAATTTACCAATGGAAGAGGTCAGACAGACGGAAGCAAGGATTAAACAAGAGAGGCCGCTAGACAAAAGAGAAAGACAGTGAAATATGTATCTCAGTCGGACAAAGATAAAACTAGCGTGTTTAAAAGCGAGGGCGCACGGCTCCGCCAGAAGGTGTCGCAGGCTCGGGTGTTGGCGTCGTGCTCATAGCCCGGTTAATGGCACTATAGTGATGTTGGTGGCCATGGTGTGGCGAGTGTGAGTGTCCGAGTCCACGGACTCTACCGTGAGACAGAGTACCCACATCGTGCTTTCCATCACAGCAAGCCCGAACATTCTCTAGTCTGTCAGCCTCACGGTCCTGCTGCTCAATGACCATGCGCAGATCCTCCGCGCTATCGTGAGCATCTGTAGCATTAGACATAAAGCTCTTCTTGCGCAACATCGTGCCGTGCATGTTGCCGGCCGATGCGCGGCTGCGTAAATTTGACAGCGTGCCGGTGAAGGCGATTCCAATACGGCCTCCTAGTGTCTGGTACGACCGCTTTCTAGACAGCGGGCGACCATGCGGCGGGGTTAACGTAGGCATACCGCCATCAACAGCAGGCGGGAGCAGGCCGTGTGGGTTGCGCGATGCTAGGCGCGCCATGACAGGGTCCGTCGAATACGCAGCTACATGCTCTTCCTCGGCCGGGCCAACACGCCACGCCGGGTTGAACTCGGACAGATCGGTCTTGGCAATGTTTCCGGCCATTTCGTTGGGTTCGTAAGTGCCATGGACGCCGCCACGGTGCAACATGTAAGATAGTGCGTTGAACCATGTCTCGTGGCGCTGACCCGTCTGGCACGTGAACTTGATCGTGCCATCCGTTGTCATCAGAATCATGCTCTTGCGATGCAGGCCAGGCGGCAGTGGGTTATCGTCTGTGGCCACGCGCACCGCCTCGATGCGGCTGCCCTTGCAAATAACCTCGCCCTTGCGCGACAGCTGCGGGTTCTCGTCGCACCAAAACAGCATGCGCATGTACGGGTGGACCCAGAAGTAGCGCCGCCGCCGTGTGCCGTGCATATCACCATTACGTCCCGCCCGCCGCGTGTACTTCCACACAAACTCGCCCATCATGACGTCAGTAACTGCCATCATCATCCGCGGATCAACCAGACGGTGGTCGCCCATGCCGAGAAGGTCGCGAGCTATGTCAAAGCGCTGGTCAAGCTCCGATGTGAACGACGATACCGAAGATTGCTGGCTATTGATGGTGTTCTTTGACGGCGTTTCCGGGTACTGCCGGGGGGCATAGCGGGCGCCCTCACGGTCGCGGGAAGTGGCATTTCCGGGTCCAGCAGGCGTCCGCGGTCGTGCGACGGAGGTTGAGCGCCCTTGCCCTTGGTTCGGGTGCATAGGCGGCGGCATCTGTGATCTGCCACGCGTACGACGCGCTTCATCCAAAGACTGGCGGAGAATCGGGTTAGCCCTTGTTGGGCGCACGCTAGAGGAAGTATGCTCGCTACCCAGGTTGTCAGTCTCCTCAACCACAGATCCATACGACACTTGACGACGCTGCTGGTACTGCAACGACATCCAGTCGTCGATTAAGTCCGACGTAACTGTAGTCTGAACGCTAGAGTCAACCATCGTGTTTGACTTGAACTTCTTAGACTGTCTCCAAGAGTTTCCAGCAACCTCCTTGAGGGGCCGGTCTGATTCCGGAGTTGAGGGCTGAGGGCTTTCGCGTAGAGACTGGCGGGTCTCATCCTCGGCAATCACCATGTCATCCTCGTCCTTGCTGCTTCGGGTGCGGCCAAATAGGGAAGCAAAGCGCTGGCCATCATCGCTAGTGTGGCCAGCAAATGGATTCTCGACGCCATGAGGCATAATAAAGCCAGAGCGCTTAGGGCTGAGTGGCTTGGGATCCATATCGACAGCAGTGAGGCCAGACATGGACAGATAGGTTGCAGTGAATGTCTCATATCTAGGAGAAACAGCGTCGGCTTGAGGAGCAGATCTAGTCAACGACTTGGGAGCTACGCAAGCGGCATTGGGGCTAAAGTCAATCGCGGTCTGAGGCAAGGTGAATACCGGCAGAGGTGCAGCAGCCATCGACTGTTTCTTAGGGCTGACAGGCTGGGTGTTGAAGTTAGAGAACGTAAGCCCCCGCTGTGGGTAAGCGATGTGCTCCGATATCTCAGCTGATGCTCTGGACGTGGAATACACCGACGTAGGAGATTCAGGAGTCATGGCACGAGCCGGTGCAAACGACTCAGAGGCAATGCCGGAGTAGAATAGAGATGAGGGACGGGAGTCCTCCTTACAAGGTTCCATGTCCTGTGAAATCATGCCTGACGTTCCCAACTGAGTGCTGCCACCGCCTTGGCCGGGTCTAGAAGGCGGAGGAGCAGGGAAAATGTTCTGAAGATCGGTGGCCGAAAAGCCAATAGGTGCGTAGAAAGAGGTAGTTACGGCCATAGGCTCTAAGGGCTGCTCGTTGAACTGTGACAACCGCAGAGCTGGAGATGACTGTCCAGATTCGATTGAAGGAAGAACAGTAGCGTCAAATGTAGATGACAAAGCAAGGGCTCTGGGGGTGGGAGCACGCATACGTCTCGGAGACATGGCAACATCACCAGCCGCAGTAAAAGTCAGAGCAGGCGTGTAGAAAGACTCATCTTTTACAGGCTCAATATCATGCGATGTCTGCGAGGTGGTGATGCCAAGAGCAGGCGCTATAGGAGCACGAACACCAACAGGTTCATCATCATAAGCCCTGAACCAAGACACGGCAAGTTCCGGAGGCTGAGACACAGGTGATGAGATAGGCGTTGCCGAGTGTGTCGCCATGTCCGAAACAGTCAGCCTAGGTGGTGTGGCTAAGCAGTTAGCAGTCATGGGCCACTCGTCCTTGGTTTCGACAGATGACATTGACAGCGCAACCGAGGCGACACGGGGAGCCTTCACAGGCTCGCGGTGCATAGCTGCAAGAGTCGAGAACGACAACTCCGGGGAGGACGGTCTAGCCTTGGTAAAAACAATAGGCTCATTGGTTTTAGCCTCCACAGCTGATAAGTTGAACGTTGGCCACGCACCCGAAGCAACACGGATGGGTGCCTCCTCAGTCTCCGCCACAGTAGAAAGAGAGAGATGGCGGGCCTCACGAGGGATATCCTTTACAGGCAGATGCTGGTTCGCATGCAAGCTAGTCAAGGTCAGAGAAGGCACATAAGCCTCCGGCTTGGGCGCACTAATAGGCTCGTCATCCGCATTCTCAACAAACGTCACAACCATAGACGGAATAGACATCTTCGGGATGGCTACAGGTGCGTTGATAACATTATCGGAGAAGGCAAAAGAAAGGTTAGGCAGAACAGCTGGAGCAACGGCCACAGGCTCCTGTTGCTGTTGTTCAACCAAGGAAGATAAGGCAAGGCTAGGATAAATGGCCTTCGGGACGGCAACTGGAATATGCTCCTCGGAAGCAGCGATAGAAGACACACTCAAAGAGGGCATGACAGCATTAGGAATTGCCACGGGCTCATCCTGCTTGGCACCAATAAGGCCGGTAAAGGAGAGCGCCGGCAGACTAGCTCTTGGGACAGCAGACGGCGCTTCATTGTGCGCACTAGAGACGCCAGTGAAAGATAGACTAGACATTTCTGTCTTCGCGTGGGCGACGGGCTCATCAGCATTCTCCTGCATGACAGAAACGGAGAGGACAGGGTGGATTTTGGTCGCGATGGCAACAGGCTTGTCATGGTTGACGGTGCTAAGTGACATCGCCAAGACAGGCACTGCCGGTGCCAGATGGCAGACGGGCTGCTCCTCACGCTCTTCCACACGAACAACCGTCAAAGAAGGTGATGGTGCCAAGTGGCAGACGGGCTGCTCTTCGCGCTCTTCCACGCGAACAACCTTCAGAGAAAGTACTGGCGCCAAGTGGCAGACGGGCTGCTCTTCGCGCTCTTCAACACGAACAATATTTAAAGAAGGTGCTAGTGCCAAGTGGCAAACGGGCTGCTCTTCGCGCTCTTCCACACGAACAACATTCAAAGAAGGTGCTAGTGCCAATTGGCAAACGGGCTTCTCTTCGCGATCTTCCACACGGACAACCTTCAAAGAAGGTGCCGGTGGCATCATGAGCGCAATAGGGCACTCGTCAATCATGGATGTAATAGGCACCATGCTGATTACAGGCATGTCCTCATCGTCTGAGAACTCAGTATTGACACCTGAATCAACCATGATGCGGCGCATCGAATGTGGAATAGCAAGCATCCGCCCACCCCTGAGAGGGTCGAATGGAAGCTGTGGAAGAGGTGGAGTGGACATGGCACGTAAGGCCGAGTTAGGCGTGCCGACAGTTCTACTAGGAGTGCCTACAAATGACGAGTCGTTGTCGCTAGCAAGATCTTGCAATTCGGCGAATAAACTCATACTGCCACCACCACCACCACCACCGCCACCACGTTGGGGCGTACCAGTAGTGCTACTGCTCGTGACGTAACTAGCAGGTGAGCTCATGAAGTTAGGCTCCTCACTAACAGTGCGCGACCGATGGCCCACCATAGTGCGACTAGCCTGGCGCATACGCATTTTGCTAACGGATAGAGACGGTGTGCGAATGGTCACATCGCCATTATCCTCGTCGGCAGAAGTCGAAGCGGTGCTATAGAAAGAGTCGCGGTTACCACGAGCAACAATGCTACGAGTTCTTCTGCGAGCAGCTGCGGTCTTAGATGGGCTCTCGGTTTCAGTCAGAACATCGGAATCCTCAGATTGATCTTCTGCGCCAGTGTGGAATTCATCAGTCTCAGTACCAGTCTCACGCTCATTAGCAGTCTCGAAGCCTTCACTATTATCGTTATCGTCGGTTTGGTCATCGGTTTCAATAGAGCGAACAACGTGGCGAGCTTTTGGGGGATTCGGGCTAGGAGTTCCAAATAGGCGACGGTTCGCACTGACACCATCAATATCCTCGTCGTCATCGTTATCGACCCATTCGTTCTCGTCCATTACAATCTCCTCCTTACTAGGGCGGTGGTTGCCAAGAAGACGAGTCGGAAGCTTGCGGAATTCACGAGGTTCGGGTTTACGAGTAGTACGACGAGCAGCAGGCTGGTTTCCGTTGTCACCGCGTGCCTTCTCAAGTTCATCGCGCAGATCCTGAAGCACGCGGCGCATCTCCAGCTTCTCTGTCTTCTCGCGGTGAAGCTGCGTTCTCTGGGATTGAATGGTGCGCTGGGCGTGGAGAAGCGAGGTCTTGAGGGTTTCGGATTCGAGCATAGAGTGGCGAGGCGTGTTCTTGACTGGCGATGGCGGCGGTGAGTGTTCGGGGGTAGCATTATCAGCGGTGGCCTCAAATTCGTTGTCACATGGAAGCATATCTTGTTCACGCTCGAGAGCGCGGCCTCGCGTGGCTGTGATTGCACGAGCAAGCTCGGAGTTCTGGCGGGTAAGATCGTCCAGCTTGCGCTGCATAGTAGCGCGTTCAATATCGGCGGTAGCAATGCTGCGCTTAGCTGTACCAAGCTCGATATCGTGGCTCTTAACGCTAGTGGCGTGTTCCTCGACAACCTTGGCGTGTTGAACCTTGACCTCGTCCAGTTCGCGCTGAATAGTGTTTTTCTCGGTCTGCAGGATAGCCAGACTTTGAACAAGCTTTTCAACCTTTTCCAGATCTTCCTTCCGGCGAGCCTGTATGTCAAACATACTAGTCTCCAAGTTCCAGTTTTCCTCACGGAATCTAGTCTCGTTCTCGTCATGAGTTTTTAGCCTCTGGCGAAACGATTCAGACTCCTCTTCGAGTTTGGCATTGGTAGCTTGGACATCGCGTAGTTCGGACTCGCGCTCTGAAAGAAGTGTTTGGAGAGATCGTACCTGCTGCAAAAGTGAGGTGCTGATATCGGCGGCGAACTCGATGTCCTTTATACGGTTGGCAGGTTGGTTGCGCAGTCGTCGGTTATTTGGCACGCTTAGCTTAGTGGGTGAGCCAGCGGCCATACTCTCAAATTTTGAAGGACTAAGAGAACGCTGGAAGGAAGTTAATTACTGGTTTTTTTGGACACATTCGTGGCGGTATGTTCAATATATGATACATATATATATATATATACTACATGATTTGGATCCGGCCAGCCACAGGGTCGAAATCACGTTTTATGAACCAAACAGGTTGGGGAGAAGGGTTATTTAGACATACTCTTCCTCTAGCATCTGGGACAAATGTAGAGCCAGCGGCGTTTCCAGATGCCTCGTTGCTGGGAACTCTCTGGCGAGGCAAAAATGCTCTAGCAGTCTCCTTGATGACATCGTTGTATTCTTTCTCTATATCGTTCAGCTTAGTGCGCAACTGTGGTGTAATTTCCGTTTCGGCCTTGAGGTCGTCGACGCGCTTTAGCTGTTCTAATACGTCCTGGCGCTGCTGCACAAGTTGTGTTCCAAGACGACCAGTCTCTTCTAGACGGCGCTCTGTTTCGGAGAGATGTGCCTCGAGGGCACGCTTTGCCTGGCCAGGTGACGAACCCGGACCCAAACCAAAGGCGTGAGTATCAAAGGTGCTGAAGCGCTGGCGCTGTGTGTGCAGTGGAACGCTATCCCCGCCTTCCACGCTGGCATCGTCGGGGAATTCATCGTTTTTGTTGGCGGGGACAGTAGTTGAGTTGTCGCCTGAAAACGGGTCGGTACCGCCTGCAAAAGCAGCGGCAGCCTCCAAGTTAGGCTTCGCTGCTCTCACCGGCAACGACATTGTGTATGTCGTAGTATATATGATCGCAGGCTATAGTCAAATCGGCATTGAAAGCAGGCGAACAGTATATTAAAGGCAGTCGCGATGAGGCAGGTCGTAAGAGTGCACAGCCTTTGACGTTCTTCGCAAAGGAAAAAGAAAAAAAGGACAGAAGTAGAAATAGAAATAGAGCGTGTCGCGGAAAAAGAATCGTTGGTTGGCGTTGATTTGTGATTTGGCGGGCAACGCGGTTTTGCTTGATCCTACCAGTGGTTGGGTTATCAAGCCTGTGCGTTGCTTTTACTTGACTAGCTAGCCGTTGCTAGCTTGGATTTAGCTGACAGGCCGTAGTGCAATGCTAGATGAGCTACAGAGTATCGAGCCCTGTAATTCTCGTAGCAACAAGGCGCAGAGGCAGTCTGTAGTAATGAAATGTAGGTCTAACTAGGGAACGGTTGGAATGGCACGGTGTACAAAGTAGAATGAACAAAGCGAAATGAATAGAGATACGACAAAGGCCACAAGAGAGAACGAAGGACAAGAAAAACACCAGAATTGGAATAGAAAAGAAAGTGGTCGTGCACGGAGGCTGAACAAAAGAGAATACCAGATGGGTGGATGTGATGCTAAATGACTGGCTGGCTGGCTGGCTGACTTGGCGGCAGATCGAAGAGGGAAGGCAAGCGAAAGGATAGAAGAACACTCAGACAGTTAGTAACGCAAACTATAGAAGCTCATCGGTTAGTAACATGCAGTAAAGTACAACTGACAATCTAAAGCGACTGCGTAACTGAAGAGACTCTTTGAGGTGCTACCTTTTGGTGGTATTGCTCAGCCGCTGAGACAGACTCCGTTAGAATAAAAAAGAAGTAGCAGAAGAAGGAGATAAACCAAAAGAGAAAAAAGAAGACCAGAGAGTGAGGACTCGATCTATTTTCTGATCTAGCAGACAGATAGTTGACAGGGGGGCTCGGTGTCCTTAATTACTTTTGGGGGGGG
>LXGT01000421.1:0-22991 GCA_001640655.1 Endoconidiophora laricicola | reverse complement strand
AAAAAAAAAAAAGCTTTCTCATTGGATGTCAAATCCGAAATGATTTCCTGCTATTTAGGGTTAACCCAGCCCTGCCTGTTATTGCAGGCAAAAGTAACAGGCACAAGCATATCGGGGCAAGGAGCTTTTGTCGGATATCATTGTAGCGGACGCTGATCCGCGCAAAGGCAGTATAATATATAAAAATCAATCAATCATCAATCAGATCTTGAACTATGCAGAGGTAGGATGATCAACAAGCCAGAGATATGATTGACCAGAACATATTACTGAATAAATATTTGTACATACTAATAGTATACATATATCTATACATAGTACCACTCACTTACTGATTCTGTAATACGGACTAAATATGCCGGTAAGCGGCGCTAGTACAATTTTTCTTACATGTATTCATTCTATTTTATCTTGGTTGTTTACTGCTAATATCCAGATGGCAAGTGGTGTAGCACCATCATCCTCATTGATATCAGTATATAGGTAGCATTTTCCATGTTATGGCTGTCACTCAATTATTGAGTGTGTGGCGACAGCGCAAGTAGGATAATTTTGAGTACGAAAATATGAAAAACAAAGCTTGGCCTCTTATATTGGCAGACAAGACGAACGAAAGGAAGAGACAAACTTCATCATGCACGAACCATATCGAGACCACCTTCGCGAGTGCCGGCTTGCATTGCAACAGAGCGTTTTCTGTGGCATCTTCAACTGAAAACGCATGACAAGTTGCAGGGCAAAGAAGGAAGGAAAATATAATAAAGAAACAAGAAGGCTATGCAACGTGCTCGTTATTTCTGCTTTAAGTTGGGAAACCATTTCAACATGGCAGTTATGCGTTTCTTGGACTCTTCCACTCGGTTCGAGCCGCTGAGGGGATACATGCTGAGCAAACATAACATGGAAGTCAATAGAACAATAAGAATACTATGTTATAAAGATGTTAGTGAGCCTACTTACTCTTGAACATGGGAGTGCAAGACAAAGGCGTGATGCGGAGTTGCAATTTCTGAGCTCATTTGAGAGAAAAGTAGACAAAAAAAAGAACAAAAGAGAGTACTGTTTGTAAATAGAAGAACGCACGGGCTATCGGGGGGGGGGGACGGGTCCAGCTAATGATCTAATCGTCACCCAATGACGATTTACTTACTACACAGGTACAAGCTGTGAGATGTATATTATAGGCTTGAAGCAGTGCGACTGAAGCCTTGGCGAGTCCTACATTGGGAGGGAGGGAAGGGATATGAAAACAAGAAAAAAAAACAGTCGACGCAGTAAGCAGTATTTTTTCTTCTTTTACTATGGTTACATTTCGACACTGGCAAGGGGATGATAACACGACGAGAAAAGTAGCCGAATGAAGAGCATAAGCAGGGTAATGATGGAAATCTCCTACGGCTTAAGTCACACGGCTTGTGTTTTGGGTGTCGTGGTACCTGCAAGCGGACGAATATTTGGGATGACGGCGTCGTATTTTTTCGCAATGGTCTTTTCAATGGTGCTAGGCAGAAGAGAGGCGATTGTTATCTTTGTTTTCTCATGGCCAGAGAGTCTGCCAAAGACTGTGGTTTATGAGCTCTTCACTTCTAGACCATCCTGCTTTAGGGCCTTTTGTACAGGTACGGAACGTTAGCGATACAGAGAGAGAGAGGATTTGTCCGTCTGAATTTTTGTCAAGAAGCAGTTGGTTGGAATTGGTACCTAGCTGGCGTCACTTCTCTAGAGGGTGTAGACGCATTCTCATAAGCTTGTCCCTTTGAAGACTCAGAGGCTGTCGCTGACTCGGCGAGAGATTTGCGTTGCCATTGTTGCTCTATATAAGTAGAAAGCGGATGTAAAGTAGATAATGAGCGATATGAGGAAGGCTATAACTATAACAGCTTGGTCTAGTATGTCTGCCCTTCTCTTACTATGCATCACAGCCTAGCTGGACTCTTGCTAGGATAGCATGGCGGAGATCCTTGGCCGGGGATTAGATTCTGCTTGTTGCTGATGCTTATGCTACTAGTAATGATGTTTAGTGATGATGGCTTCTGAGCCGATCTGAGCTACGTAGAAGCTTCTTGGCTGGACGCGCGCCGCATAATTACCAGATAACGAGGTTTGTTTGATTTCTTCTTCTTTTCCTTTTTCTTCTTCTTTGTAGAGATAGAAAGAACATGTTCAGCTTAAAATGGGATTTTTGCAGAAAACAATGAAGCATTTCCTAGGCGCCTGGATTGGTCGCTATAGAAGGCATTCAAAGGTAACAACAAGAAAAAAAAATATAATCAAAATGGATGATGCTTCATTGGCTCGGGGGTGGGCTCATTTCCAGAAAGTCAGTCATTACTGCTTTAGGTCTTGTTCCGGCAACTGCTTAGATTTCAGTAACTTTGCAGTTGAGCACACACTACGCACAGAGAGGAAGGCACGAATAGATAGAACGCAAGGGAGGAAACGCCCTTTTTATTCATTTATTTTATTTTTTATAGCTTCTTTCCGGTCGATCGGTGGCGTGGTGTATAACAGCAACACTGTAGGTATACTACATTATAGTACTAGCAATAAGTGCTAGTAGAACTCCTAAGTCCCATGGCAGCTAATGGAGGGCGGCCGCCCTTTCTCTCTGTCCCTCTTTATACAACGGCGCTGCTGTTCTTTGCTCTCGAAGCTTCTCACATTTCCTTTCCTCTTCCTTTTCTGCTTTCTGTTTTCTTTCGCTCTTTTTGCCTCTTGCTCCGATAGTCCCTCACAAACCGCCCGTATCGAGTGGCCAATGATCGTGACGTGAAGAATCAAGCTTCATTCTGTTTGTGCCGGTGTCGATTGCTCATATTATTTTTTTCGGTCGGCTTCGATCCATTCTGAGACGGCTAATACATCCTTCAAGCATCTACCACGCGCTAATCTTCAAATATTTTTAATCTGTATATTGTCTTTTTCTAATTAGTATCTCTCTTTCTCTTCGCGACCGACCTCACTCGGTTCTGCACCAGGCAAGCCAGGAAAATCCCAATAAAGCCAAAAGGGCCTATTGCTGTACATAGTAAGTTTCTTGATTGACTAGGAACAGGCTTGCGTTCCTGACGAGCCCACTCTCTCTAGCCGACAAATTCGTAAAGGAAGCAGAAAAATAAGTCTTGCTGCAAATACGAGCCACTGGGCGGAAAAGCCCTACTCGTAGTCGATCCAGCTTGCTGACTCTGGGCTAAGTGTGTTTCTAGGAACATTCCTTGCCGTGCGCTAAACGTGCGCTCTGGAGCGAAGGACGGACGCTGCCCGATTCCATCTATCTCAGCATTCTGTTTTCTTTTTTCTTCCTATTTTTTCTTTCTCTTTAATATCGTTGACTTCGAGAAAGCACGGCTCATCAAGCTGAAAACCAGTCTATCAAAACCATCGCGCGTCCCGCCGAGGCCACTACAGACTGAGTTTCTCTTTCTTTCTTCCTCTCCTGCCAACCCAAACACGCATTAGTAAGTCGCTAAATCATTCTCGTTCACACTCGCATTCAAATCCACCTCACCCACCGCCTGAGACCTCTCCTGCAGTCCATCGCATTTCCCCTGTCGCTCAATTTCTGGGCCTACATAATAAGAAACGCACTCACTCACCGGGCGCCTGACTGGATTTTTGCGTGTTGGCGGCTCTCGGGGCTAGGCTATTTGGTGTTTGGCTGTGGATGGCGATCCTCGATCCCCGACACTGTAGCGAAGCACCAGTTGCTGCAGCTTACCCCTAGTTGTGTTTACTGCAGACACTTCCACTGCAAACACGAAACATTGATCGCCTTTTTCGCTCTCGTAGGCGTTCATCTTCTGCCAAATCTTTTTCTTCTAAACACATCATCCATCTCACTACACCATTCCTCTTCTAAATATTGTTTCGGTGCATTCTCGTTCTGGTCTTGTTGCTAACCTTACTCGTCGTTCAGGCTATCGTTCACGATGAGCGGCACAAGTACGACTATCTTGGCTTCTATAACAAGCATGGACTCGCTGGCGGCGTCTACAACTGCTGTTACATCATCCGCAGCAACCGGCGCCGCTTCCGATTCTCTAGCTGTTGCCTCTTCTTCTTCTTCTTCTTCTTCTTCTTCTTCCATTGAACCTTTAACTAACGTTGAGCCCGTCTCGACTTCAGACTCCAGCACAGCGGCGCTGACTACTACTACCGCTAGTGCAGCGGAAACTACTCCTGCTACTACTTCGGATGCCATTACTACATCGGATGCCATCACCACTTCTACATCGGTCTCTAGCTCTGTAGCTGCCACCACTTCGACTACCAGCTCATCCGAGGTTCCTACCCCTACCAGCACCATATCGACATCTATAGCACCAACTACATCGACGACAAGCTCTTTTGAAACGACGCCAACAACATCAAGTGAAGTAGTGATAACCAGTTCGTCTACAACTGCGACAAGCACATCCACAACTACTACCTCCACAGCTGCAGCGACGACATCATCTGCCCAAACAACTTCAGCTGCTTCAACTACTAGTGCAAGCAGCTCCACTAGTACTGTTGTGCGCACCATAACTTCTACCGACAACTCTGGCAATGCTTCAACGCAGACTGTTTCTTCCTCTGCTGCAAGCTCAACAAGTACCAGCGGAAGTAGCAGTGGCAACAGCGGCGGATTAGGCGATGGCGCTCGTATTGCTATTGCCGTTGTCATTCCTGTAGTTGCCGTGGCCGCTTTGATTGCTGTGGGGCTATGGTGGTGGAAGCGCCGTAAGGCGAAACAGGTTGCCGAGGAGGAACGGCGGAAGGAAGTTGAGGACTACGAATACAACCCCAATAGTGGCCCAACTCTTCCCGCCGCCGGCCTCGTTTCAGATGGTTCGTACGAAATGCGACAGGAACCCAATGCCGGCTATCGCGGTTGGGGCACTACTGTCAGCTCGACTGGCCGCAAGGCCTCGACCACACTTTCTGGGCCGGTCGGTGTTGCCTATTCAGACGGCACTACAACTTCCCATGGAGGTGCGCCCGTATCTGACGCTCGCTCCGGCGATCGTCTCATTGAGTCACAGACGGGTTCGTACTCGCCCGAGGGTGAGATCTTGGGCGCTATGGGCGCTGGCGGTCAACACCAGAGCGGCGCCAACGTTCACCGTGGTCTTTCCAATGCGTCATCTACTTATAGCGCTGCTGGACACTCTAATGGCTCAGACGATGGCCACATTGGTGTAGCCTACAGTGGTGGCGGCAATCAATACTACTCCGACCAGTACGGCACTGCCAGTCCATATGATGCGCAGTATGGCCAGGACGCACATTACGGCTCAATGCAACCTAGTGAGTTGCCTAGCCAGCCTGTGATTCGCGATAACCCGGCACGCCGTAACACCCGCATCGAGAGCCCGTCACACTACCCGCAACAGAGCGTCGGAATCTCCCAAAACTTCTGAACCTAGCATTCCAGTACTATCTAGTTTGATATGCATATACTAGCAACATGATTATCACTTCTGCCTTGCTTCACCAATCGATACGACTACCCACGGTTTCTTTTCTTTTGTGCTTCTTCTTTTCTTTCACATCAAACTCCTCCGCCGCTTATCCAGTACGAAACAAATAAGCGAAGAAACGAAGCCCGCTAAAGTGGCCAGTTCCTCGTGCCGTAGGCGACCGATATCCATCCACCAAAACAGCGTATGTCTCTGCCGATGGTGAGACAAACGTCTTTCTTTTGCCGTTGGGGCTAGCACCCAATTGTTGCGCTTGGAAGTTGCCGTCGAGCCTTCACTGCTTTAGTATTGGTGCTGACTTGATACGAAATCTCCCTGTGGCAAAACTACAGAAAAACGCAATGAAGGTTCTTTGAATAGATATCATTGTTAGTTTCTTTTCTAGGTTGCCTGCGGGATCTGAGACGGCCCGTTATAAAAAGGGTTTTTTCTTTTTTTTTTTTTTTTTTTTTGGGGGGGGGGGGGTGTTTTGGTTTTGGCCGTTTTCTTTGTTTCACTTACGGTCTTTGTTTCGTTTTGTCGCCAAGACGTTTAACCTTCTCAGCGCACATGCTACAGTGCTGAGAGCTTGCCGAGTCCAGAGTCGATTCATTGTGTGACCCTGAAATGTGCTCCTTCACCACCTTTCTCTTCTTCCCTATCAGTTTGTCGACTCTTTGCTATCTAGCTAATGAGCCTCGGTCTTAATGCAAACACGGCGTACAAACAGGCCATATTTCTTTGCCACCTCTCTTTCTATCTTCTTTGATCTCTTTTCACATATAATCCCTCCTCCTTTTCACCTTCGTTCCGAAATGCACTGGAATATCTTTTTATGTTTTGGACCATCTTCTATTTGCATCTTTCACGTGCTCTTAGCCCTAAATAATGTAAGAGCTTAGGAAAGAAAAGAAAAAAATATCGGAACACTTGGTCAAAACACAACCCTACATCCTTATTACCATGACAATGTTGCGATTTGTTTCTACGCGCAGATCTTTCACTCATTTTGGCCCTATTTCTTTTTTATTTCCATCTTCCACATTTTTTTTTCTTTTTCTCACGGGGCGGCTTTTGTTGGCTTCTTTTCTTTGTACTTGCGTTTTTCTTTTATCACTTAGTTTTCTTCCGGCGACTTCTTCACCCCTAGGAAGTATCTGTCTGTATTGTACTGTTTAGTTGTTGCTTGTTTTTGCTCTTTTTTTATAGCCTTGATTCCCTTTTTTTCTTCGTTTCTTGCCGTCATTATTTACTAAGTTAGACGTGGCGAGGAAACAAAGATTATTCTAATAACTACAAAAAATAAGGCACATTCTATATCTTCTGGTTGATTTACATTTGCCATTTACTTATAAAATTACTTGACATATTCCGTGAAACTATCATTCCCATCTGTTGGTATATCACTACAGCATCATCTAGTACTACCGTCGTTAAAGGTTCGGCTGTATATAGATCTTAGCCTCCTTCGCTTAGATGTCGTCTCCCCCACCAAAACTGACAAGCTGCGATTTCATGATCAGTCATGTCACGAAGTTTCCACGGTATCCCCCGCGAATTGGTAGATGGGACTGCCTTCTCGTCGTTTCCCTCGCCAAAGACTAAGATCTGGCCTTTGCCTGGCTCACCACCAGATTCGTCCAGCGGCGAGACGAACTGAGGCCATGTTGGAAGTTTACTACAGCCGCCTTCGCCATTTTTATCAACATTGTCATCGTTGTCTAAATCCCCCGGAGACTCGATGATAAAGTTCATAAAGAGATCGTGAACTACATCAGCAATGGCACGCAAGCCGGGCTTCTGGTCAGAGCTGATCTCGTGAGTTACGGCGTCTGTATTGCTAGTATGCAGAGCCATATCTTCGACACCCTCCCTCGCCGCCCATTCATACACGAGGACTTTTTTCTTCTTCTGTCTGATCAGGCGCTGTTCCGTGCCCACGATAGTGGAAGAAGCTTCATCATGACCCTTCTTGTGGTTGATATCCGGATGTCCTCCGGCAGCAACATGTGCCGTATATAGCACAGGCGTGATGTACGCCCAATGGGCATACGCGGCCTCTAAGCGTCTCCAATGGCGTCCATATGCCTGAACTGGAGGCGGGCTCGCATACGGCGACCCAGCCACATCCGGACCAGGATACAGATTCTCTAATTCTACAAAATCTGCCTCACTCAGACCTGGAGAGGGAATCAGCGTGCGCCAAAAAGCGCGAAAGTCTGCGTCGGAGTTAACGCCATGCGGGATGAACCAAGCGCCTTCGTTGGTGCAAAACCCCGTAAGCACAGGCAGGTCGGCGGGATCTTGGAGGAGGCTAGGCCGCGCGACTATGTGTGCTGTAGGTGCTGCTGAGAGACAGGTGGGTGGGGCCGCGCTAATGACGGGCTGGAAGGGCCAGCGTATGCTAGCTTCGTAGGCTCTCCATACGGCGTAGGCGGCGCGGGTTAGTGTGCTAAAGGGAAAGGCCTTGAGCTGGTCTAGAAGCTGCTGCTCTGACTGAGTCGTAGATTGAGACAGGCCTAGCTCTGAGAGAAAGAGATTTGCCTGTTCTAAAACGCGCGGGTGTGTTGCAGAGAATACGGCACGGGCAGTCGGTGAGCCGCTTTCCATGATGACACGGGCAAACGGACGATGGGCCGGGTCCGGATAGGCGAGAGTAAGATGACCGCACTACAAGCACAAGATTATCATTCACCAAAAAGTCAGCTATCTCAAAAGATAAAATAAGATATGTACACAGTGGACTAACGTACTAGATGCGCACCCGCACTCGATCCCATAATAGTGACTTGTGCTGGGTTTCCACCAAACGCCGCTATATTCAACCTGATCCATTCCAGTGCCAACATGGCATCCCAGATCCCTAGATTTAGGTACTCGTTAGTCCCGACAGAAAGCCCCGCGAGGAAGCCTAGTACGCCGAGGCGATAGTTCACACCGACAGCGATAAGGCCCTGCCGTGACCAAGATACCATCGAGTATAGATCGCGCGACATGCCGTTACCGGTGTTGAACGAGCCGCCATGGAAGAAGACCACGACCGGCAACAGTGCCGCCGCTGCCTTCGTATTCTTCATTGCAGCTCTTCCTTCATCGCCACTACTAGAAGACGACGACGACAATAACGATACGCAGCTGCGATATATCTGCATATCCAAACAATCTTCGCCTTCGTCTGCAGCTGTCGTTGCCGCCGTCGGCGGACATACATGGCCCCTGTTCTGCGCTGCAGGTACTTCTTCTGGTTCTTCGCTGCTTCGGTAAAGCTGCGCTCGCTTGAACCGCCGTGCGGGTCCTGCTGTCGTCGTGCCAAATGGAATGCCGTGGAACACATCGACGGTCCGAGGGTGTCCTGTATCAGCGACTAGATGTCCGCCGATATATGTCGTGTTGCCAACAGTGGCCCGCGGGCTCTCGGCGTCATGTGGTATCTTCATCTTCTTCTTCTTGTGTGGCCGTGTATTGTAACTCCGCACGAGGGGTATCGGTAAAAGTAAGAAAGAAAAAACCAAGAGTTCAGTTTCACACATGTGGTGTGGTGGCGGTATTTGCTTTATTCAGGTCACATTTCATATAACTCTGCCCGGCAGACGAGGATCCACAGTAATGATACTATTTATTGAACTGATTCGGCGAGGACGCTGATAACAGGATATTCCATACTTCACAAGAAATCACACAAAAACACCCCTATCACACTCTGCGTGTGTCCAGCCCTTCAATTTACTCCAAAATGACCCGCAATAACAAAACTCCGCCGGTATAAACTTGCCGATGAATAGAAATAATCAACTTTCACCGCTCTTGCCACCTGCCATTGGGCACTGAAGCCCAATAAGAAGTTATATAGATAAATATAAACTCCCTGCTGTTGGCAATAGCCCTCTATCATGTCTCAGGCACTTTTTTACTTCCCATTCAAGGCGCAGTCGCATAAGTCGCCGACGCTGTCCGAGATGCTGGTGAAGCTAGAGATTCTCTCCGACGCTTCTTATCCGCCCATTCACGGCTGGCTTGTCGAGATCTCTCTGCTGCTTCCTCGCGTGCAGCTTTGGCCGCTAGCTCTCGTCTCTTGCACTCCTGTTCTTTGGTGTGCGATAAATGACTGCCTTGAGCAATAATTTCTTTGCCGCGTTGGCGTCGGACATATAGATCTTCGGACGATATAGTACTGCGCTGACCCGTTGTAGATGATGTTCCGCGACTGAGATGTTCCACAGATACTTGGGGGCTGAGGTTGCGGCCACGTGGTGTGACACCAGCCGGAGTAGATGCTCTCGGTGTTGATCGGCCCTGGACGGGCAAGATCGATGCCCGCTTTGGAGTCGAAAACTGCTTCACAGAGTCTTGGTCATCATCCGCCAATTTTCCCTGTCGGATTCTGCTAGAAAGCGTCTCACGAGGCCCACGAACACTTCCACTTCCACCGTATATGCTAGCTGGAAGTGGTCGTGCTTTGAATTCGCGTACCTTGCGCTCTTCTTCGTCTTGCTTACGAAGGCGCTCTTCCTGCTCCTGCTTTTTGCGTCTGGAAATAGCTTCACCGGGAAGCTCAAAGTTAGGAACTGTCAGACGTTTGGAAGACTTGGCCCGGCGAATACTAGGCGTTGATACGCGAGGAGAAGCTAAGTTCTGTAAGGATGACTGCTGTCGCAGTCGTAGCTGTTGATCTTGCTGTGCAGCCAATCGTGCCTCACGTTGCTCCTTTAGGCTTCGGCTCACAGCGACGCCCGGAAGTTCAAAGTCGGCAACTGTTGCAGGCTTGTTCGATTTGACAAGTTGCTTGGGCGGCAAAAGACTATTCGGACGAACCACAACGCTGCGACGCTTCGCCGCCTTATCTTCTGTATTGATAGCAGGCGATTCTTGCAGTGATTTACGGATCGAAAGAGAACTACTTCTGCGTATATCTTGCTGTGGAATGTCCGATTTTGCCTTCATACGTCTAACAGTATTGTACTTTGGCTTAGTACTAGTAGTATGGTTGGCCAAAGCGCCTTCGTTCTCGCGAGAAGGTGTTTTCTTCTTGGTCTTGGTTCCGAAACTAGTTATCATTCCATTGAACTGTACGTCAATTGCCTCGATCTCGTCATCAAGCTTATCTAGCGCTTCGACGGAATCCTCGATACGGGGTGCAGCTATAGCAGTACTGCTAATGGTTGGGCTATGAAGACTGGGCATCTTGGTGATAAGTAGTTGCCCTTGTCTAGTAATGTCGATGTTGTCGGTGTTGAGGACTGAATAGGGCACGGCTTCTGCGTACGAAGGCGGCTGATCTTCGTGCTCAATGGGGACTGGAAATGCTTGGGCGTAAGGATAATTTGTAGCAGTCTCAGTCATCTTACGATAAAATGAAGGGTGTTGCTGAAAAATATCATCGTCCTTGTCTAACCGTGTAGCTAACAATGTCACAGGCTCATCAGTATGAATGTCCATATTTTCGCTGTCTTCGCTATGATAACCATGGGATCCAATATCCTGGCCCGAATTCAAATTGCCATTCACTTGATCCTGAGATCGAACATTCTGCGCATTTGCTACCAGTGTCACACCGTAAAATAGCGAGTACTGGTCTTCTTCAGTAGCGTGTCGCACAACGAGAGATCTTGGTTCGGCGAAGTAGTGCAATTCGTGATTCATATCGCGCACAGGCACAGCAATCACCGCCTGGTACTGACCTCCAGAATGACGCCTTAGCGTCTCTTCCGAATTTTGTGAGGGTTTTGGTAGATTGTCAAAGTTCACAAAGTCTAGTGGGCGCAAGTGGTTGTCTAAAGAAATGAAGATGTGTTAGTCGGTTAGCATGCACATACTGATTCATGAGTGTCGTGCAAATAAAGCTTAGTTTGTCACAAACACTGGAGAGTAAAAACTTACTGGAACTCAGCAACTCGCTTGGTGACTGCGGGCGTAGGTGTGAGCGTGTACAGGCGATACTAGATGAGTCTGAAATAGGGTAGTCGGAGCTGCTCGATACACGCGAGTTATAAGGAACCAGAAAACGTCGATGGTCTGGCTGATCTGTAGGTGGGATGAAAGCACTGGCGTTGGAAAAGTCGGCAGTCTGTGAGTTGTTGATATTCTTATGAATGTCGATAGATAGGTTTCTGATACCATCTAAAAGACCTTCATCAAGAGTATCTTCAGTGCGGGAGACAGAGCGATTGATATTGTTGTTATGAGTGTTGTTTACTTGGCTGTCCCAAGAACAATAGCTAAGAGAACTTCCACAGCGACTAGAATCTGGAGAGGATGAAGAATTATCATCGACCTCTACTAAGAGAGAGAAGCGAAAAGGGTCTCGGGAATTGGCAGCAGCAGAATCCATGATCTTCAAGGGAAAACAGCCCGGGCTGGCTCGTGTTATCTCGAGTATCAAGCAACGGCGCAACGTCTCCAGCTTCTTCAATATTGCCGTCTCCAGGAACGCGACAGGACCCCTCCTTCAATGCCAATCGCAGCAATTCCAAAGCTTCCAGGGGGGCGACCTTTTCTGCTTCCACTGACACAGGCCCGCCCGCTCCAGGCAATTTCACAGCACACGCTTTCACGGGTTTGGCCTAGCTGTTTTACCAGATCAGGGGTACTTTCCAGCGGGGCTAATAGCCGAATGGAGGCAAGCTGCAAAGCCGGCGTTGGAGTGTTGAAGAATCTGGAATTTGACTTGATCAGCTCTAGTGTCAGCACAGATCGATAATAGTCGACAGTACAGCAGCGTGGATGTAAGTAGGCGAGTGGCTTTTGCCAGATGAGCCAGCCAGCCGAGAAAGACGAGGAAGTCAGCACACAGGAAAAGGTGCTGCGAAGATGGTAAATCTGACTTATACTGTTGTTGTAGCCCGTGATATTAGCAGTGCTAGCAGTTGCAATAGATAACGGTTGTCTTGATAAACTTTGTGACAGGTTTTCAACAGAAAATTCCGCGCGAGAATACCAAGAGGCCAGTTACAGGATGCAGAGAAAACAATGTCTTCGCACTAGCTAGTCGTAGCTCGGGTCGCAAAAGCAATGAATAGTATCAGTTCGTTGTATCAGTAAAGTAGTATCGCATGAACAAAGGCACAGCCTTTTGGGGTAAAATAACAAAACAAAACGATGCAATCGATAAGCAAACTAAACCCTCTAATAAAGTAAAGTCGTAAATTGTGGTGCTCGTCCAACAGCGCGAAGCAGTGGGTAGAAAATATGAGGCGGAGAAGAAAAATAAAAAGTCAACATATAGAGTGGAGAGAAAGCCAGAGTCTCTATTCAAGCTAATCTGCCCTCTACTCAGCAACCAGCCAGCAAAACAGAAGGCGCGAAGCTCACAGACGGCAGCAGCGTTTAGTAGCTGCCACATCGGAGTGGTGAACGGTGAAATTAAAGGATAGGCGGGTAGCTTCCCTTAACGGAGACCAGTAACATCAACTGCTCAGCGTGACAGTCGGTGGATCCATAAATGCTCCATACAAGCCAATGCGCTACTTCCAAGCGGCCTTCTAGCATAAAGAATAGCAACAATAAACAATGAAGCCTCACCTCAGAACTATCAGCGCACAGCAAGCCACAGGGATTTTCTAGCCCATTAATATGTCTTTGTTTACTTTCCTTAGGCGTCGGTTTGGCAGAAGCTCAAAAAAAAATTAAATCGTCTTATTTAGTTTCTAAAACTACGTAGATATCGTTTAACACATTACCGATTACATGATAACTATGACGAGACAAAATTATGAAGATGCACAGCACAAGTTTTTTTTTACTCATTACTCGATTCGATTTGAAGTGAACTAAGACGATCACAGCACAAGTTCCATTGCCGCAATGTTTCGGGCTTTTTTTCGCGGTTGGATCAGTAACCGCTTCAGAAAAGACATTCCACAATACTGAATACTAGACGTCAATATCATCGTGTCCTTTCACTCCAGACAAACCATCCCTAGACAGTGCTCTCAGGCAAAATAATGTAATCATAGCAATTCAACCAAGTTATTGTTTGCTACCCATTAAACTCCCTGGTCAGTCATCAAGAAGCAATAGCCCTAGCCAGTAGACAGAAAGTTCGGACTAGCCTTGGCGCGCCCTGTCCGGCACTTTACAAGGGCTTCTTGAACAACCTGTATACAGATAGAAGCTCCATGCCGCCATTCTGGTCATGCGACGACGAAGGCCTGTCGTCAAATCACATATTCCTAGTCGATACGGTTCGGTTCTTGGAAATTATGCCTAGCTTCATCTTTATATTACCAGCCGTCATTTCCATGTCACCCTGCTTGCCCCTCAAAGGTCACTCGCGAGGGTTGTGCAAGCTAATTATGTATGCACAACTAAAGCATAATATAGTTCTCTTTACATGTATAACTAGAATAAAAGTGTACATTGTTCGTTCACCAGAAAGCTTGATCTGCCGGCGCTATCAACGTCTCATATTGGAACGTACGAAGTGGTTGGTCTTAGATAAACATGTAGATATTGATGAATATAATAGATGATAATAAATTGACTAAGTAAGCATAAAACACCAAACTAGAGATAGGTATACAAACGCCCTGTTATATGTTAACGCCCATATTGTCCATAAGCTGCTGTCTCATAGTGCGTCGTCCAGCGCCCTCTTGAGGCTGCGCACCACTAGCTGTTGCTGTGGCTGAATCTTCTCCCTCCAATCTACGACGAAGGCCTTCAAACTCAGCGCCGCGCTTCTGTGAAGACAGACCGACCATCCAGGCAGGAAGTCTCCAGCGCACGAGGGCCGTCGGCATAAAATCTTTCCATGCATATCCCACCATCCAACCCACTACGGCGCATAGAATCGAGCCCGGCATCTGCTGCGTAGCTAATTGGAGAGCCAGAGCATAGCGGTACGATTTGTCTGATAGGGTGAAGCCCCCGGATGGCGGGATGCCAGTGGGGGAATCATTATGTGTGGCTGCGACATGATACTGATACAGGTGAGGAACCAAGATGTGGTACTGGGCCAAGATAGCAAATATGATGGCCGTTGGACCCGCTGGAAGATAGTTGAACGCCCCACCTGTGACTGTCCTCAAAAAGAAAGCCAGAATGAATGGCGGGATAATAACTGTGAACAATGATGTCACAAGCACAAAAGACTGTAGTGATAGTTATTAGTAAGTGTTGCCTGTACAGCTTCAAATAGCAGACTTACAGCATATTTTCGAGACCCCCATAAGCGCTCTACAATGCGCATGTTATAGAGGGTCATGCAAGCAAACATGACCTCAGTTGAGTTAGAGTAGCTCAACTGGTAAGTAAGAAGCCTCCAAAATTGACGATACCGCCATAGGTGGGGGTCGATGAGGATGTACAGATAGTGTTTGACATCAAACAGGCTCGCGGCGATTGACGAAGTCACCAGGCCAATGACCATGAACTTAGTCACTGGTGTGTTTGTGAACGACATCTGGATTCCCTCTAGTTTAGATGAAGCTCTATTTTCCAATCTAAGTGCCGATGTGGTGGGCGGCAACGTAGGATCTGGCAAGCTTACTTATGACTTAGTAGCTTCAAGGTCTTCTGCAGCTGGAAGCGTGTCTACACTGAAGTTATAATTAGGAGTCTAGCTGGTCGAAGATTACACGCGGGCCCAGGTCCAACTTCTTTAAGTCCATATGTAGATATCTAGTTGAGAAAAAAAAGGCAAATATATGACGATGGTGGTGAGTAATGGCGACTCGTTCAGAGATGAGAAAAGAGGACACTTTGAACATGTGTGCTATGAGCAACATCAGCCATTCTTACTCAAGGCCAGGGTTTGCCTTTCGTGGCCGAAATCTAGCAACCCTAAGAAATGTCGCTAAAAACAAGGCTAACAGCAGTTCGCCCCAGCAAGTTTTTGAGCTTACACTGTAACGGCTGTCAAACTGCTTGTGAAGAAGTCGCGTGTCTTTATAAGAAGTTCTTCATGTGATAATTGCCTGGAAGGCTTTTGCCACGTCTTTTATTCTTTTATTTTTATTTTAATTTTTTTTAAGTTCGCGAAAGACTTTTATTTTATGTGTCGTCTACTCTCTTCTTTCTATGCCGACATTTGCCCCCCAAAACAGCTATAATCTAGGGCTGCCTATATCAAAAGCCTCTACCCGAGAGGCGAAAGCTGCTAAGATCAATCTGTCCTGACAAGCCTGAAGTGTTTACATACATATCTTAGAAAATACCGACAGGCTCGCTTCCCAAAGCGCAACACAACCTGTAACCTCAACACATAACCCACATCAGTCATATAACATCGGCTGGATAACTCAAAATTCGACATTCAATATGTCCGACCCATATCTCACCCACCTTAGCCGATGGGTTCGAAGCTCGCCGCCCGTCGAGTGGGCCGTGGGAAAGCTCCATGAAATGCTCATTGGCGCTATCCGCCAAGGCCCTATTCCTCAGCATGTTGCTATCGTCATGGATGGCAACCGCCGCTATGCCCGCGCTCAGCGGATGGAGACTGTCGAGGGCCACCATCACGGATTTGAAGCTTTAGCTACGGTACGTTATACGCCTCTTGTCTTACTTGTTCTGCACAACAAACTGACGCCTGTCTGCCCCTAGACCCTCGAGATACTCTATAAAATAGGAGTTAAGGTCGTTACTGTCTACGCCTTCAGTATCGAGAACTTCAACCGCCCCAAGTATGAGGTCGACGGCCTCATGCAGCTGGCAAAGGTCAAGCTGGAGCAGCTGGGCCGTCACGGTGATATTCTCGACCGTTACGGCGCCAAGGTACGAGTCCTGGGCCCGCGAAACCTATTGCGCCCCGATGTATTGGAGGTCGTTGAGCGCACCGTCGAGATGACCAAGAACAACAAGATGGCTGTCCTCAACATCTGCTTTCCCTACACATCTCGCGAGGAAATCACGACTGCTGTGCGCTCGACTGTGAAGGAGTATCTAAGTCCTGCGCAGAAGAACACCATGTTTTCGCCTTCGCGCATCTCTCAGAAAGTCCTGTCTAAGCACCTCGACTCGCGAGACACCTTGCCTACGATTCGCGATACTAGCCCGGCACCCTCAACACACTCGGACATCGACGACGCTGCATCGACTGCGACAACCCTTCCTCCCGATTCTCCGCCCTCGATCAGTGGACGCAGTCATAACCGTTTGCCTAACCCTGAGTCGATCACGGACGAGACCATCAATAGCCACACATACACGGGCGACAACCCACCCTTGGATATCTTCATCCGTACCAGTGGAGTTGAGCGACTAAGTGACTTCATGCTGTGGCAGTGCCACCAGGACACTTACATGGCATTCTTGACCTGCTACTGGCCCGAATTCGGTATGGGGCAGCTTCTACCGGTGTTGCTTGAATGGCAGTGGAAACAAAAGCAGAAGGCGCGTGATGAGCGGCCGCTAAAGCACACCAGATCAGCCTCAGGCCGCATTGTTGCTTAATAATACATTTAGAGCTTCGTTTGCAAAGGTTGATACTACATGGTTGTATCCTGCAGTTTAAATTATTTGGCGTTTATTTGGGTATTTAAATGGTTACTTGGAGATATCGCATATTTGAATTTTAAAGCCTTGGTCTTTCTACCTTCTTTTTTAATTTTCTTTTGTTTTTGTATTTACTAGTAGAGGATAATGAAATTCTGATATTTTTGATGTCTATATAGGCTTATCAATTTAACTCGTGAGGAAGAAGATGGCCCGTAAAGAACATTATATGTTGCAATTTGCGCTTTTGTAGGAGGCTCGTACGTCGGAACAGTAATGCGCAAGTTAATTAGCACTGCCATGAGGTCAGCGCGCTATATAGGATTGAGCTGCACATAGTCTAAACATCGTACTGTGCTAGCGCAGTATTATCGATAAAACAGCATGACGATAAGAGATAAGCCACATAAGCCACAGAAGCAGCATTGCATCATGGTTTTCTGATTGGCCTACAGGATATTCTTGAAGCCAGCCACAGACCCGATTTGGCCTAGTAGAAGCTCAAGCTCTAGGAAAATTGAAGCAAAGCGAGCGCAAGCAGGAAAAGGGACCCGGAAAAAGGGCTACAAAAACGGCGGCGTGTGAGGTTAGTTGGTTATTGGCTGTAAGGTTAGCAAAGCAGTTAGCAAAAGCCGATTCGGCAGCTTGCCCTTTTTTTTTTTTTCACACCCACGCAAAGTCTCTCCAACCCGCCATTTCCACGAAGAGTTCTTTGCTGCCTTATTTACCTGCTAGAGTGCCCGTTATTCGCTTGCATGACGGGTTGTTTACGTATTCAAAGCTTCATTGGAACAAACATGATTGCATGAACATTTTCAAATCCATCTTTATCATACATTCCGCCGCAATCCCATTCTGGGCCATCAACAGGCTTGTTTTCCTGCTTCCTTTTGCTCGACTAACGAGTCCATCTCGAAACAACCGTTCCTTCACGACTCGACATCCTCGACCCGAATTCATCGACTCGACCGTAGCTTTTTGGGGACGTTTTGATCCCAAGAGCACGTAAACACACACATACGCAAGTATACTTTGAGAATACGCAACGCGTTTTCTTTCTCTCTGTATATCCACACGAAGCCTAGCCGCCTGCCATGAAGGTCTCCAAATCTGCTACGACACCCGAGCCCGCGACTGCTATGGTGACTTCCTTGGCACAGAACCGCCGGTCGCAGCCTGTCCGCCAAACGCGAATCGGCTCTACCCGTAGCCAACGGAGCGCTGCTGGCACAAGAAAAGATGGCGATGCCAACTCGCCAGACCAGCCAATCGATATATTTCCCGCTGTCACACATTTTGCCGATGCTCTAACGGCGCTGCCTAAGGAGCTCGTCCGTCATTTCACTTTGCTCAAGGAAGTCGACGCCAAAATATACGCGCCAGAGGAAGAACTATTTGAGCAGACGGATGCGTGCTTCAATGCTCCGATGCCGCAATCCAAGCAGTATCCAGCCGGCGTGGCTGACCGGATGGAAGGTGTGATTGCCGGTGCTGAAGCTTTCCTCAACTACGAACCGACACCAGTCCCCAACACACTCGGTGGACCTCCTGGCGACTCCGGTTACGATGCTAGTGTTCGCGACGATTCAAACTATGAGCGGCGAAGGCTTTTTTTCAAAACCATGGGCCAGATCAAAGAGATGCTAGTGGCACTTGAGGAAAAGAACCATGTAATTTCCACTGCAAATGACTCGCTCCAGAAGCATCTTGTGCGTATGGATAATGTCTGGCCCCACGTCGAAGCTGAATTTTGCGACGAGGCGAAATGGGGAAGTACTAATCACTGGGCTTACCCCGATAACCGAGTCAAGGACGGCCGGCGTCGAGATCACACTTCCACTGCCGCCCAATTAGCAGCTGAAGAGGCCGCGGCGCGTAGCGATGCACGCAAACAGGCAGTCCAAGCTAAGAAAGATAAAAAGCAACAACAACAAGAAGCTGAACTCGAAGATACTAAGAAGCCCAAGTCGCGCAGAGCTCCAGATTCATCTATAAACACCCCTTCCACATCGGTTGGACTCGGTATTTCATCTGCCACTGGTGCGACCTTTAACGGAACTTCAGTGACTAAGAGACGCAAGACCGAAAAGGTGGCTACCACTGCTACTATTGGAACCCAAGTAACCGACAAGCCTTCGGCTACTAATACAGTCGCTGCTTCAAATGGCAATGGCACAAAGACAGCGAAATCACTAGCAAGTCCGGCGATAAACACAATCGACAGTTCTCGAAAACGGAAAGCTATCACGACGGTAGCAGTACAGCCCAAGAAGAGGTATGTCTTCACGAGGATTAGTAGACTTGCTATCGGTTGTTTTATTTACTAACAAGCGTCTATTTGATTCGCTTTACAGTCGCAATGGCGTCACCGCCTCGATCTCAACCGATTCATCTCCCGTACTTGACGTTCTTCCGGATGCCAAGAAATCCCTTGTCTACAACTCACCACAACCTACTTCAGCGCCGCGTGCACCTATGCAGCGTGGTCGCCAGAACTCTGCAACGTCAATAACCGCCGTGACAATTAGCCAAGAGAACGGTAAACCGCGCCGTGCATCTGTATCCTCACACAAGGCGAATAGTACTACGCCGATGACCCCTGATATTGGCTCTATACCACCCGGGATCCCACCTCCGCGATCGGTTGCTAAGCCACTGAATGGCCGGGAAAGCAACGGAACGCCCAAGCCCGAAATCAAGAAAGAGGGCGAGTCTGACAGTGCTGCTAATTTTGTTCCGACTGCAGAGCCTATGGTAGCTGTTCCTTCCGGGTCGCCCCGTAAGCGTGAGTCAGCGCTGGCCAAGAGCGATGATAGTGGGCGTAGCAACACTACAACGCCTGTTCTTCCACCCTCGGTGCCGATATCCATGACTAAAAGCGGGCGTGTAAGCAAGCCATTAACACCAGCTCTAACCACATTCCAAGATACTTCTGTTCGTGCCCGGGGATCTCGAAGTAGTGATAACGGCAAGGATAATGGCGGTGGTAACAACACCAACAGCAACAATTGTAACCACACCCATAACAACATAACCAACATCAATAATAATAGCAACAGCCATAACAACGGCAACAACACCAATGGCAATAACAAGCGCAGCAAAAAAGGATCAACGCCGCTCCAGTCACACATTCTAGCCGTGACTGTCGAAGAAGATGAAGACGATGACGAAAGCGAAGAGACAATTGCTATGGCTGTCGAAGAGGAAGAAGTCGAAGATATGAATGAGCCGACGTATTGCTTCTGCGATGGCGTGAGCTACGGTGCAATGATTGCCTGCGATGCGGACGATTGTGCGCGCGAGTGGTTTCATCTCGAATGTGTTGGGCTTAAGGTGCCACCCAAAGGCAATGGTAAGAGTATCCTAGACATTTATGACGTCTGGTTATTGGTACAACAGCATGCTAACCGTTCTCTTTTTAGCCAAGTGGTATTGCAACGACTGCAAAGAAAAGACTAAGACGAATGGAAAGAAGACGTCTCGGTGAAAGTACTGTTCTTTTTTTCTCATCATGTTTTGTTTCTTTGCCTAACAAAGTGAAGGGAAATATTGTGTTGTTATCATAGTACATGCGAAATGCTTGCCTTTCTTTCGGGCATTTTTATTTTGAGGGTTGGGAGAGGGTTGTATTGCTCGCTTTGTACCGAATCCAGGCGGTACTCCGAGTCATTGAATTACTATTCGTATGGCTGACTTCATATTAATCTAGTTGTTTGTTGTATAGTTTCTATATCTTGTTGTTCTATTCATCATATGCTCTATTTCTGTTTTTTAGTGTATTTTTTTCATATCATGTCATATTTCATGCTACTTGTATCTGATTGATTTTAATTATTATGGAGGTGACATCATCTATTCAATATATAAACTAATAGATGCATTTAAGTGAATATTGACATCTATTAGTTCCCTTATGTGAGTTAGGGTTCGGGTTCGTGTGATAATTTCCTAATAGAGTACATATTTAGAAAAGTAGGTCAGTTGACGGAATCACAATCATGGAACGGAACACAGGATGTTGACGATGCATACATTGCGAACTCTGACGTAGGTATCAGAGTTCTGTAAGCTAAACATAGTATTCTCCCTCGGGGGTTTATATCATAGTATTTGATCAGAGGATGAATGTAAAGCTCTATGTTGAAGGCATCTTGCGCTGAAAACGTCTATTGATTTCCGAAAGGGCTTGTAAATTTTCATGATTGCCTTGTGCCATTTAGTGTTGCATGACACCACGATACAAAGCTTACTTACTAAGGCAACTTAAGCCCGCATTTCATACAGAACGTCGGCTTATGTTATAGGCGTCGCCTCAAGCTTGCGCTTTTCGGTATGCTTAGAGCATGTTTCTAAGCCTTACCATTGACAAAGACACGAGATGTTTCGCGCGACCGGTACCAGCTACACTGAGAGCAACTATCAGTATGTTCCAAAGCAGAAGGAAGGTATTTTGTTGTGAGGGGGTTGATGGCTGGACTGTAGAAGAGGTGCACCAATTGTAGGGCCGAACCTAGAGGCAAATCGGATAATTTTGTTGAAAATTATTGGAATATGGATAAAGAAAAGAGCATAAACATGCCTTCCATGATGGATGAACCGTGAGATACAGCAATAGGTCATATGAAGAGAAAGAGTTTTCTGTGGTATGAGTTGGTAGCAACTTGGTTATCAACCTTGATTATTATTGGTCTCTTATTGTTCTGTAGTAACTACATGTAACCTCGAATGTATCTTCTTTCTTATTAGCCCGCTTATGGGCCCACTAAAATTATAAAATTTATTTTGGGGTGCCGCCGGTCAAGTCCCTATTATCATGAGAACTGTTATTGGCACCGTTTTCTGCTCTGTTAGGAACGATTACATAGATGCGTTGTAGTCCGTTTACAACAGACACATGTTATAATATTCGGTTTTCTTTTTGGAGATTGGCATTTATGTATGTTTGTTCTCCTAAATAGAAACACGTTCCTTTGCTACAAAAAGGCTAAGGATTGAATGGAAAAGGACAGGCGTTATGAGAATAAAAATATGAAGCTGTGGTTGGAGGTGAAGGTAAAAAAGACCCTGGCCGATGCCTTGGCAAACTGGTCTATTACTCAACTACCGATTATCTGGGGTACATTACATCTGTCTTTGTGAACATGTTATCATGGTTTTGCCTAGTGCAAACTAGGGGTTGGGAAAGTCTGGAGCAGTCTTTTTTTGATTTTCTTTCTTTATTGATTTTTATATTACCCTGATTTATTGTCTTGCGGGCGCTCGATCTCCGATCTATCCTGCGTTGTACCTTTTTGACCCCCCCCACCTCTACATACTGGGAATTAAGATAAACAACAGAGTCGGGGCATTGGGTCGTCACGAGGTTTTTGATTTTGACCTTTTGGACTAGAGGACTAACATCTAATGCGCAGTTGTGGGGTAATTTATCACACAAAAAGAGGATGTAGAAGGGGGCCCTCACAGTTTCTTGAATATCTTGGATCCACGACGATGCATTTCCTGGGGTAAAGAAGGAGAATAAAGGAGTATAGACGAAACAGGGTTGGAGAGGAAACTTGAGCCCAAGAACGTAAGCAAACATGTAGTATGCCAGTGATTATTGATATCGTGTGATAAAGCATGCTACTCCTCTTTTTATATCCTCTCCTTGCCTCCCCTTGCGCCCCCCCCCAAATAGAAAAAAAAAAACAGAAGGCCCAAAACAGAAGTATCGTGAGACTTCTGACTGGTTGGTTGCCGAGGTGGTGGAAGCGAGATAACGTGACCTGAAGCCAGCAATGAAAACGAGAAGTTAGTTGTACGGTTAGTCGGGGTATGGCAAAATAATGGTAGACAAGGAGTTTTTGTTAGTCAAGAATAGCTTCTTTGTCTAACAGCTTCTCCAAGTTGACCCAAAGATACAAGGCAGTGAAGAAGGAAGGGACTGTGGTTGTAAGCGGCTTTGCATTGATTTCGACAGATAGGATATAAGCAAGGCTTTAGCTGCTTGCATGACTGGATACGGAGTCACATGTTCTGAATGAGCTAAGTTTTTTTTTTAGAATTGTACTGTATGTAGTTAACGTCTACTGGAATCACGGAGATTATACGACTGGATACCGGACAGATATCATG
>LXGT01000420.1:0-16478 GCA_001640655.1 Endoconidiophora laricicola | reverse complement strand
CCCCCATCAAACCAAGAGCAATAATAAGACGCCTTGAAATGCCGCCGGTTCCGGTAGTACTAGCCCATTTAGGATATTTCGCCAACACTACCTTGACCAAATAGCGGGCTGCTTCTTTGTTGTCGTTCTGGATGCTGTAAAATCTCGGTGGCGGTTGCATATACATGTAGTATGTACATATAATGCGGTGAAGGCCAAGCGCTGTCAGGCTGGCAATACAACGCTTCAATTCCAAATGCATGGTCTAATATGTAATCGCATCCTCGGTCCATCTACAGCATAAAAACGATGCAGGCGGTGAGAAAGCTGCAGTTTTTCCTAGCAGCTTATGTTGTTTTGATGTTTTCTTTTTTAGTAGACGTTGATTTGATCAATGCCCTGGCTTCTCTAAATAAAAATTATAATACATCCATACTTTAGTACGTAGCTCTCAAATGATACAATATGGTTGGGTGGCTATGCACTTAGTGCCTTCGCCATCTCGGAACTGCCTCCGGTGACCGCCATCTGCCCCGACATCATTTCTTTCGGCGGTCTTTTGGTTAGTCTTGCGCCCGGGGAACCGTTAGATATTGCCTGTACCGTAAGCTTACCCTGTCGGATACTTTGTGTCATCCTTGTGTACGATACTTTACAGTCTAGACGAACGGGTTACTTATCTCCTCCCTTGTCATATGAAAGTTGACCGAGCTGGCAGAGGTTCATGTTCGTATTCAAGAAGAAAAACATAAACGCTCGGTCAGCCTTGGTGTCGGTCTACTCCATACGCGTATTTTTTTTTAACTCATTACTCGACTAGAAATTAACTATGACGAGACCCATACGCGTATTTAGATGCAGCTGATGGTTATTTCTTGCCTGTAGAAAAGAAAGTACTGCATTAGTCTTACTTAGCAAGCACTAACCTTCATTTCCTAGTAAGCCACATCAGCTTTACCTAACAAATCCCTGTGCTATATTTGAACGTCAAACTCAAAAAAAGCTAACTACATGATACAAGGAAGCATCGGGGTTCTTGCTTGCTATTATATTCATTAGAACTATGCTAGGGCATAGGCTGCTAATGTATGCCTGTCCAACTCAATGCGCTTAAGCACAAATTTAGACCTTATATTCCTTCCATGTTATACGCGAAGTTGCCGGTTCATTGGGTGGGATCAATGCAGTTGATAGTCGTGGACTGACAACTATCATAACAGCATGTATTGACTGCCGTGTTGTTGGTTAAGTTGTTAGCTACATAGACCTGATAATCACTATATGTGACTTCGTCCCGAACCGCCAAACCAGAGATTAACCCTACTAATATACACTCCCAGTAGTAACGAACACTCCGGGGATCAAAGAAAATTGAGTTATCTTGTCACATACAACGTGCATCCGATATCCCGATTCAATTGGCCTTTTATATGTATCCAGGAATTGGTGTATCAATGAGGTAACTGAAATCTAGAATAATGCAAATCAGAAACTCACTGTTAGCTGGAAAACACGGGTAACTCAGTAAGATACCTAATCCATGAAGTGATGCTTATCGCCACCGATACTCTGCCAACATCTACTGTTCTTGCCAAAGTTTAGAAAATATTCACAATGTATCAGCATCTGTAATATATACCGGGGCGTTGCTATGAACATGCAGAGTCTAGCGTTTTCTCATTATATACTCATAGGATCTATCTCGCTATGGCTGTTGTAGATAACGGAGTCATTATAGTGCTCGAGCGTAGCCGTAGCGAATCAAGACGAGATACTAAGGGTTGCATTTCTCTGCCAATTAATATCGAAATATCGACGAGCAGGTTATTATATCTTCCCTGAAAACTTCAACACTAATTTTGCATGATCTGGCTTGCCTCTTCCGAATCCGGATTTCGAGGTCAACATCTCCGGTTCAGCTGACCGGCATCATACTCAATAGTTCAGTTTGATGCTCGCTGCGGATTCATCAGGCGAAGAGCTCCCGGGCTCCGGAAGGCAAACACACTCATTTGCCTCTGGGAACAAAGAAATGAATTTATCTTTCTACGGCTAGCAGATAATCATGCTGGTAATCTTCCAAGTTTACACCTTTACAAAAAGCCGGTGTTCACTTCCTTGATGTAAAAAGGACACAAAGTGCTGCTAAGAAAAGCTCCATATACTAATTGGCCACGCTTTGTTTGGGCCGTAACAACAAGTCATTGGCTTGCTAACCCTAAACTAAATCCCTCCGGGGCAAGCCTGCGAGTGTACTATTTCCAGCTTTATATGGATTTTTAGCCTCAATTCGGATTGCAGCTTATTATCTCTGAAAGTATACCGTGAGAATGGTCACAGCCTGAGCGGTGAGATGCTCAATCAATGAAGTCTAACCGGAACAATAAGTCCAAGCAATTAATTGCCTAGACAGAAAGGCAGACAAACCCGCTAAGACATATATAGCAATGATCAGGTCACAAATTATCAATTATGCCCTGCGTTCTTGTTTATTCAGAGGAGAACTGTTGAAGAAATACCAATATTCTGAATAAACCACAATGATCCTTTGCCTGGTAAGCCCAATATGTGGTAACAAGTAAGAAAAAAAAGAAAAAGAGAAAAAAATGGAAGGGTTCACCACCAAATGGTCGGGTATAAACTGGCTACTACTAGCTGTCGGGTCGGGCCTGTTCAATGTTGTCTCGCTAAGTCTGAGCCAAAGCTGGCCTGCTGTTATAATGAAAGAAACCGCTTCTAGCAGTTCCAAGTGCAGGGTTGGGACAGGACACCTGGAAAGACAGGCAGAACATACTCCAAGTCGTTCTGGTCAGCCTTTGTCATGGCTGACTGGTAGATTGTAATTACTTTTTTGTTACCACACAACCAAGGACGCTATTCAAAAATCTGTGCTGTTACTTGCTGGGTATTAGATAGCAGACTGATACACATCAGTTTACGGTCCCGCCGGGCTGGGTGCCGCAAACCCTGGCTGCCGGTATTGTATTGGCGACTTCGTTAATTATTGTTTAGGAGGCTTCTTTGCCCCCCCTTGCTTTATCTCACAGAGTGTTGATTGTTTCCAGGAGCCTGCGATTTATCAAGGACTTGAAGCAGGGTTATATGAACGTTTGACTGATTTTTTATTCGCTATTTTCTTAGTTACCAGCTTCGGTCAGACTAACCATATGGTTGGTCCTGGTGGTTCTATAAGACGGCCAGCCATAGGAAGGGACAAGGGCACCCCAGGCCATGAATAATTTACCATATAAACCCGACAGATATGGACAGAAGAATGGCCGGCTACTACAGGCCTTTTGACTGAAGATGGCTGGCCTCTCTCACTGATGGGTTGTTAAACACCCAGTTATCTATTCAACCAGAGCCTGAGCATTGGAAGATGGCGCAATGGCAGGCACCACTCTAACGATATACTCCGACGACATGGTAGGGGAACTGTAGGGGGAGGAGAGAGGCCCTTCACTTTACTTTTTTCTTTTCTTCTATGTGGTCAGACCAATGACTCCCAGGTCCAAGGTAAGAAAACCTACGCTTGTTATATTGACGAGAGGGTGGCGTCCATTCTTTACTGGGTTTTAGAGCCTTCGACCTGGGTTATAGCGCATTTGTGCACGCTGTAATTGGATGCCATCTGAAAGAAAAAGAAAAAAAAAATCGTTAGTGGCTAATTTAGCAGTGGACTGTATGTCTAACGATTAATGATTGCCTCTTGGTGGCAACACGGGGTTTTCAGCAGCTGCATATAGCATCGGATTAGCATCAAACCAAAGTAGCAGGCTGAAGAGCCAATGCAATTTTTGAAATTCTTACCCTGAGCATGATCCGGTCTGCTTGGGAACCTGTGATAGACAACTGCGAGGAATGAATAAAGTAAGATGAGGCTTCTAGGACGAATATTTTCTTTCCGGTTTCCCCTACCGCGAGGGTTTATTACATTTATTCCTGTGTTCCCTCTTCTGAATATCAAGTTCATTGGGCTGGAGTTACATACAACCAGCTCTTGGCTGCCATCCGGGTACAAATCCGCAACAGCCGTCGTCGGGAAAGACGAAGCCCGCCCATGATTGAGAAAACTTATAATAGCCTGATGTTCATCCACGGTAAAAGACGTTGTCCTTTCTATAAGTCGCGACATTATAGGAACCATCTAACCAAGTTGCCACCCTAACACGATAGGTCAGCGTTGCATTGTAAACATTCCATTTGGTACGGTACGATATCGCCTAGTACAATGTTGGGATTCAAATATCCCAGAAGTGACCTTATGAAACGGCGACTACTCTCTACAGTCCCAGGGAGATTGGGGTTTGATATACTACAACGCTGACGAGCAGGAAGCTGGGAAGCTTCCCAATCCTCCTTCAAAAGGGACGGACTCAGTTATTAACGTGTGTGTACTCGGCCTAGCTAGCTAGTTTGTTTTGTGTTTTGTGTGCCTGGGATGGAGATCAATTAACATTTTGATCCACCCGTTGTGGCCTGAGCTTTCCCACGGGTGCGGGACAGTTTGAAAGACTTGACTTGGTTGGCTTTCATGTAACCATATTTGTCCAGAGTGATTACTTGTAGTGTAGATATGGATAGTTTATTCTAATGCTGTATAATGTGTTGTTGTTTAGGTTGTGCTGTGTGGGATTTTCTCTAGGATCTTCAAGACAGGTTGGCCTGCTGAAGCAAGACAAGCGGACGGATACACTTTTTTTTTCTTTTCTTGTTCCTACTTGGGTGAGGGATCCGACCTGTACATCGCAGTTTATCAGTTTGACCGTGGCCGGTTTAATATTAAGAAAAGGTTGGCCATACTGGACGCTAGAGTTTCAACGACCTCATCCTTATTGATATTGCAACCGCCAACTAAGTACGCTTATCTGCTCGATACAACGGTTCTTTCTAGGCTAAGCCGACACTAGATAGCTTACTTAACATGCTAGTAGGTGCACTATGCTGCTGACAGACTAGCTTTGGACTGACAGGTGCCTTCCCAGCGGTGGCCTGCGTCAAGATGAGACATCGATAACGAACAAGAAACTGTTATGGGATAGACGAACCTGCTGCTAATCCTGTCCTGTCTGTCTGTCTGTCTGTCTATCGTATGCGGGTGGCCAGGCTCAGCACTCTTAACTTGTTCTTGACTGACCTGGCTTGGCGTCTGAGGTTTGACTTTGACAGACTGTTTCGGTGTTTGATGGGCAGGGACAAGGCCTCAGATGTATATCCTAAACCATAGTTCTGACAGGAAGTACACTTTGGTGCTGTTGTTTCTCTCGTTCTCTATCCGGTCTATAATGCGTGCTTACTTTTGGCCAAACTCGAAATGCCTCTTTACCATTAGGCGGGACGTTGCCCTCAACCGTATTATTTACCTTAACTATACGGACCAAAGCTTCAGTATTTGACGTAAACAGTACCTTGAAACAATAAAAATGGACTGTTACATGACCTAGCGGCCGCATACTTTCTTTTTTCTACAAAAAAAATTCGTACCCGGATATGATGTGCTATCGACCCCTAGAGACCTTGTCTAGCATCTTAAACCACGCTATTTACTGCTATCAGAGATGAGAATTAGAGGAAATGCTTATGTTTCCTGTATCATGCGATACCACTAGAGAAGGCAGGCGAGGACAATCATGTCTCAAAAACTAGAAGCATTGCTACCTCCCCAAGATTCCAGTTATAGGATGAAACTAGCTCAAAGATACTTAGCATGATGACATGCCACAATCTTGAGTTATGTAAAAGAGAACCTAGCATGCACAAACAATCAACACCTTCAATGCGCCTCAGAATAACGTCGCTCTAAGAGCCATGGGCAGATCAACGTCCCGTTATCGTCACCGCCTACCGGGTGGAACTGTGCCTGTTATGTTCCTATCTTCCTCGACTTGAAGAATGAGTTACTAACGTAGCGGCCACCTTATTCCTGAGCATCTGCGGCTAGTATCACCTTAGTGAATCTTACAACAGCGTTGTATTTTGGTATCATGGCCTCAGGCTGGTAGATGATAGCACCGTTCCATCATGTATCTCACGCAATGCACGCTAATCTCATGTTATAACTCGTGCTCTGGGCCATTGTTTGTCTGATAGCCCTTTCTCGTTAGTCCCAGTCTCAACGATGGGGTTTTTAGTACCTTAAAGGGTCTTTTTTTGCTAGTATTTTAACGGCTCCATAATAATCTCCTCCAATGACTAACTTACACTTATAAATATGGTGAAGAAACTAGGACAATCCCAGCTTGTCTAAAATATCAGTATCCTATTAAAACAAAAAAAAAACAAAAATTTGTATGGGTAGAACGAGACTGCCGGTGGAGTCTACTGATTTTTTGACAGGCTTCTATACTATGCCTTCGCATTTAGCATTACTTTGATGCTCTAATATGTGTTTCCGCAATAAGGATTCAACTTCACGGATGTGCTTAAATAAGTCATATCAACAATAATTCAACATATGCCCCCCAGACTCCTGATAGCTTGAAATTTATTGCTCTTGTATCTTAACAGTATTGCTCTAATGTGCTTCAAAGCGGCTCCCGGGGCGATGGCGAATGGGGCCGGTTGACCAAAACTAGCGGCGGTGTCTATTAGTAAGGTGCCTGGGTGGATTCTCCCGAGGGGTTTCACAGTTTATGAAAGGCAGCGTGTCTACCACTAAAGCGACGGTATGCTTGCTAGTTAGTGGCCATAAGTGCGTGCCAAGAGCGCCCAGTGGATCACCAAACAAGTCAGCTCTGGCGATAGCAAAAGCAAACTCCGGCCGGGGAAGATTGAACTTAGACTTAACAAGACACACACACAAGACAAGAAAAGAGATAGGGAGAGAAAGAAAGGCCTAGCAACTTTATTGTCGCTATGGGAGCTAGCTAGCATGGTAACGCTTTGACTTGATGATTAAAGGTAGGCGTACTAGCTATCCCAAACGGGGCAAGTTGTTATATAGTAGAAAAACAAGGTGTCAAGGCCGGAATTAGCCATGTTTAGACCTGCGAGAGTCCATGTCGCTACTGATAAACTTCATGTAACTTAGCTATGGACAAAATCCCAAGTACTAGTTTCAAAGTGACGAATTCAGCTCTTTACGCCCAACTCAGCAGTAGCTACTATACTAACTACAAAAAAAAAAGTGACATGATATTGCACCTGTGTCATTACCTTAACAATATTGTCTTCAAGGCACTGGAGCGTTACCGAGATGGTATC
The DNA here is from genome assembly GCA_001640655.1 of Endoconidiophora laricicola. Lineage (NCBI taxonomy): Eukaryota > Fungi > Ascomycota > Sordariomycetes > Microascales > Ceratocystidaceae > Endoconidiophora > Endoconidiophora laricicola. Next base: position 9,296 of record LXGT01000420.1, on the reverse strand, counting down.
CACCATAAAAGATATGAGTGAGGATAAGGATATATTAGATGGTTTCGGCCTACTGATATCTATCTACCGGTGCATTGGAGTCTGCCGTCTCACATCGAAGTAAGGTCGGTCGGTTATGGAGTTGTCAACAGATCAAGAAGACGACAAAGAGAAATACGATTATTGGAGGCGGACGAAGCGAGTTGGCTTCCGTGTTCCGCGAGACGAAAGTATGTATAATAAGATCAGCTTCCTACAGTGAATATAGAAAAATGTATTAATACATATAAACAAAACTCCTTTGGTACATAGTAAAGGGAATGAGGCTCTCCATAATGCCAAGACGTTTTTGCATAGTTGATAAGCCTATTACAATACCTGATCAACGGGCATCTTGTAGCAATTTTGGTGCATTATCTCTATGTCCGTCCATCCTAGATACAAACAGCCTCGGTTTCACAGCTGTGGCTCTTTGGATAGGGTCACAATGATATCTTATCGACTACTACAGCGGCCAGATAGGGCTAACTGTAGAGACGATCACAGACAAACCTCCAAGCCTAACAATGCACAGACAAGGAAATCAATGGCATTTCAAACAAGCAAATCCGTTAAGCAATTTGACTGTAAAGTAAGTAACTAGCTAACTACTACTTGTCCCAAAGGTCTACTGAATCCACATGGATCAGCGGCTTTGAAGCCGCCTGCCAGACACGTAACAAGATCAGCGCTCAGGATGGAATGTACATAGTAGACACAAGAAAAAAAAAAAAGAAAAAAAGGGTCAATATTGGGCCAGGGAGCAAGTTATTGATCTGCCAGGACAGCAAAATATGGCAAGCCTTGCACTTCAGGCCTTGGTGAATGGAGAAGGCAAAAGTCGAGAAGGGTCCAAGAAGTTGGTCGAAGAAGAACAGAATCCTGGGATCTTGGAGTGACTGCTGGGGTGCTATTCCTGTAGAATATTCATTGAACAAGCAAGCTCTACAGTGAGTAATAAGTCGCCAAAATAGGTTCTGGTCGATTAGCCTTTGTCAGAAAACAGAAAACATTAGCAGATATGTTGCAACCTCTATATCTTCATTTTTTACACCCACTACTCGACTATAACTGAAACTTATGACCAGACTTAAGGCTTGTCAAAAAGCTTACTAGAATAACGTCTGTATCTCAACAGTTCAGTGTATCTTTCTCCTGACCGTGAAGACAACAATGGTATTCTAATGTTTCAACCAGCCAACTAGATACACAACCTTGGTGATTTTCTCCCGTGACATTTGCACATCGCCGACCAGTTACCACAACCTCTGACTTTGTTCTGAAAGTCTTGTCTCAACGCCTGATTTGCGTTGTTGCGAGACTTATCTGCGAACGCATCCGCTCTCTAGCTCTTTGTATTCGCTTAAGATATTGTGTTATTACTTCCATTTTCGGGGTGCTTGCTGCCAGACATCTCAGGCTTGTTGTCTAGCATATGCAATGGCACCTGTCGTATAGTGATATAGTATTGAAACTTATAGTCTCCATTACAACTACAGCTAGTATGATCGGCGTTTATGGCCGCTGTTTGCTGTTCCCGCGTCTACGGAAAGACTCACGATGGATGGATAACGGGGACGAGCGAGTTTCTAATGACTTGCCAAGTCGTACTGTTGTTGTATTGCCATGGCTAGCTTGCTAGTGCTGTATCTGTCCAAAGACCCCATGTCGTCCCATCCCCATAACCCGCTAGCAACGTATCCTAGGCGGTGCTATGAAGACTTACCACAGCAGTATTGTGTTCGTTCCCGTGATAAATGGCATCATCCTTTATCCGTATGTATCAGTGATCAACGCGTTGAATAACTTGTGTTAAGCCTACTGTAACCCCAAAAGGCCTTTTTCTTTCCTCTTCTAGGAGACCTTGACAGGCCCTTCACCGCAATCAATCGCAATGCCTGCCATCAATCAGTTTGATTTCCCATTTGGAGCATGGATGGACTGCTCAGCAATAACTCAAAAATGTATCCCCTAGCTTCTTCTAATAAGTTACAGTAAAGTCATCAGTATCCTTCCATTTTGACAAAGGCGGTGGACAAGCTGCAAATCGCAATGTATTGTTACCAAGTTAACTTGCTGAAATACCCGACCGCAACGTCAAATACTACAGTTTCGAGACCAGAAGAAGATAGATGTACGGTCAAGCTTTCCATATCATGCAACCCACCCTCGTCTTCCTGTTCCAAAGGCTAAGCTTACCATTCTTGAACACAACCCCTTCTTTGTCTTTTTTTTTTTTTTTTTCTTTCCAAAAAAAAAAAAAAGGTTCTGCTCGTTTTCTCTTCTATGTAGACGGCTACGGTCTGACGTTAGTGTTGTGCATGATGAACAGCGGCACGGCAGCAAGGTCAAGGCTAGAAGCAGAGGACCCGTACTAGCATGACCGCGGCTGGCCTCCTACTACTATGAAGAACTTGAAGCATTAAGCCATACAGCCTACCAAAGCCTACTGGTTGATATACATCATTCCCATCTCAAGAAAAAAATCTGGGGGGAGGGTAAGCTAAAGCACGAAACTCTACTATTTCAGGAAAATCCTGACCTGAAGTCAATATAATTCGAGCTTCTGGGCATACTAAGTTGATCGCGCCATCTTTATGGTTACAGCATCTGTCGTCAGACAAGATCGACCCAGTCGATACCCATATCACAACGTGTGATTAGGGTTATCCTGCATACAGAAAATTAAACCACAGTCCTCGACTTTGCGGCCAAGTTTCAAAGTCCTTGAGTTTACATATATGCCGGATCAATGTTTGATGTCATAGTGGCAATGCCAATTAATTGTATGAACCTCCCAATAGTTTATACATCACCGGATATGCCGGACGGTTATAGTTCATCATCAATTCTATAGCCCTTTAACCCTTGCTTGACGCTCTCTTCAAAATATAACAGCATGGCGCCTGAGCAAGTGTATAATCACCTTATTCTCTAGCAGGAAAAGATAGAAGTAAAAAAAACATCGTCATAGTGTTAGTAACCTTTGATCGTCAATTCCTAGTTATTTCCTTGTAGAATAGTTCGATAGTTTGGATACTATTAGTTGTTCCTTTAGTTACTGAAAAGCTGCTTCTTTCAACCTAGTTAGTTATTAGACACAAAACATGTAGGGTTGTGTATAGGTTAATGCATGGTATTGGCCATTGTGGGACCCTAATTTTTGTTACACCATCCGAAGAGGGATTGTGCTTTGACTTGGATCCGAAAAGCTCGTGTGGGCCTATGATAGAAGCTGGGCCGAAAATGATAGTATAATAGCTTGGCGGGAATGGCATATAATACGTGAAGCTATATGAAAGAATTTTATGCCCTTGTAAACTACGACGCAGCACACGGAAACTATTACAAGGAGAAAATAGACGGACAATACTACAGAAATTGAAGGGTACTTTGTGTCATACCAGAGTAATTTATTTTGTAATAAATCGGAGACTCCTAGTTTGAGCGGCCGTCAATTTGAGCTGTGATTTTGATATACGCTAAAATGCACGACGGGATGGACAGAACAGGACTAACAACGAGAAACAACGGGAAGACAGCGGGACCTGCGGAAAACGGGGACTGGGCTACTACGGGAAGACGGGTATAAAAGGGTAAAGGGTATAATGGTGAGGAACTACGGATATAATGTTCAAGAGGAAGGGGGAGGGGGAGGGGGAGGACATCAAGTTGACAGCACACCACAGGCTCTCTGTCCATGAGCCGCAGTTGTTGGATTATTCGTGCTTGAGGGCTTGTCCTAGTAAAAGCGGTGTGCACAAAACCTCAATGCAGCACTCGACGCAAGACGTGTATGGATATATCGACAGGCGGATATGGAAAGTTGAGCCCCATTGGTAGAGTGTGGAGATGGCAGGAGGGGGACAGTCCAGTATAGCATTATTTGCCTATAGAGAATAGAGAACGCCAGGGCCTTATTTGTTATTTACTACCGGACCAGCAAACGACTGATTATTGGCATTCTATATACATAGAGTGTGACACCTGACGCAGTCTTTGCAGGCCAAGCTGCAAGCACGAAGCAAATAGTGAAGACATGAAATATCAATCCTTGACGACTATCGTGTTTGCCTGTTATCTACTCAAGTTAACTGTCCTTGCTGTGACCTGCCATTAAATGAGTATGCCGGGTGATAATAAGTATGAGCCCATTCTCAGGATACGTTGCACTACTATTTAAAGCTTCAACAATAGAGCGGGTAATAATTTTTATTAATAATTTTTATTCGTATCCCTTCAGTCACAGTCAAGCAAGGCTGTCTAAACACCCCCATGATAAAAATGTCGATTTGATGGGAATACAGGTATACACACAAGCATGGGGTTGGGGACCGAGGCAATGGGTCGGATTTCTTCGCAGGCAAACTCTGGTAATGTCTAGCTACTTTTATGATGAGGAGAAAATGAAAAGTGTTCCCAAAAGAGGCATGCAATATTTTTTTTAATCCCAGTAAGAAAAATAAATAAAATAATGACAAGAATCCCTTACAAAACATGGGGTCCTAGTCATCATTTTATTTATTATTATTATTACTATTATTTTGTTTTCATAATTACTTGGTGAGTCCAGGTAGATAGCTGGTCAATGATACCCTTGTGCGCGAGAACTTTACCAGCGGCTTCTCTTCCGGTAGCAATGTCAATTTCCTAGGATAAAGGCAAGGCTAGGAACAACCTCGCTGACCTAGGCCAAGCCCCATGCCATTAATCGACAGTTTTCAGTAAGTATCATTATATCAGTGCCATATTGGGCAATAATTCCGGACAGAGCAAAGTTTTCTGGTAAAGCGAAGGTTTGGCGAGGTGTTCCGGTCCACATCGACGGGCCTTCTGGAAGATATATCGCCTGCTAACGCCTGTATGTGAAGTTGTCGGCATCCTGATACAGGACTTCATGGATAGTATATTGTGAGAAGCTGGCGTAGTTGCTGTTAAATGGTATCGTTCAAGCTGATACAACAAGCCTATAACCAAAGAATAACTACGATAGTGCAGATATTGGGGGCGTTTGATCCTAGCTTATTGTATGTTTTTTTTTCAGCTACGACCTTTGACGTTAATCTGACTTGTTTCGCGATAGTAGTTATCATGGGATTTGTGATTTTAAGGCGTACTGCTGACTGAGGTAATGTGTAATGAGTGTATGCATTACAACACACACACGCAAGTACTCGCTGCAAGTCGCCACCAAGGCCTGTAAGTTTCCTTGGACAATGCGCACGTCCAAAGGGGAATGACAAGTGAAGCGAGACAAATGTAGAGCAAAGAGTGAGAGAGAAAGAAGAAAAAAAAAGGCGTGAATGGTTCGTGGCAGGGCGAGATTGAGCTCGAGCCGCCCAAAAGTTCCGAATCCGTCGACCCAGATTCTAGTTTTGGTGCTGACTTAAAGGCGACCTCCTTCGTCTGTTTATGTTTTATAGGCGAGATTTGTGCAGGAAACTCTCCATAGGATTTTGGTTTACACAACTTTGTTGTGTAGCACAGCATTAGTTGCATTCTGTCCCGGCTTTGAAGCTCAAGATATGCATCTTTGAGATACACATCCATATCACTCCCGACATGAAGAGTTTTCTTTTCGGTGATGCAGCTACAAAGCGTTTATCATACAAACTTTTTTGTTGTTTTTGTTTATTACCTTGCCTCTAGTATACTGGGATACCGCCGGGAACGCCTTTGACCGTAAAATCATAATTAGGATATTAAGTATTTGAGTCTATCTCTGTCGCTGTTATTTTCTCTTTTGCTTGACTATACCAAGAGCAACCCCTCCCCCCTCCCCCAGTAAACACTACGGCCATGTTACGTGATTAGGAAATCTACTCATAGATGTCTATTTCTTTGACTGACTGGTCTTCTTTGTGTTCACTATGAACCTTGACTTCCGTGTACCATTGGATGGCGACTGTAGATTTCAGTCCTGTATTTTGCTTCTTCCATACAATGCCATGACAGCCTCTCAGACACCAGCCTCAACAAGGTATCTCTGTCGATCTTACCGGAGCATCGTGCTCCACTACGCACAATAGCGCCTTATTGGAAAAAAGAAAGGCTGGGACATTATCCTATGTCGAAGGACAAGCTCATCGTAAATGCCGGCATCAAGAAATGGAACGCTTGTCGCACGATAGCGGAACAGACCAGTAAATTGTGCTTCTGTGTGGCTCTACCGAGCTGCTGCAGCGGAAGAGGCCATCCGGATCATCAATGTGCATAGTGCATTCGTCGTCTCGTAGTAAAAGTAACTGCGTCATATGTAGTCTCTGTAGCTGCTGTACGCACGAATCCAATAATGGCACTACAAGAAAAGGCGCAGCAAACAAAAAGACCAAAAAAAAAAAACCACCAAGGAAACTGACTGCCGTGCACTATCGCGGCAAATGCGACCTATCACGAGCCACTAAGATGACCTACGTGGCTAAAGCTTGAGCCTATTAGGGCTCCGTTTTCCTCATCAGGTCAAGCTAAATCAATGCGGCCAATTGCTGCTGTCAGTCTAAATAGAGTAAATAATAGTAGTGGCTATTCAAAGGACCCTTAGGCCTATAAGAGATCATCTACTGTTTTCCTACTTGGGGCAACTAGAAGCAATGAAAAAAAAAACAAGGCTATAACAATGTTAGTGTAGCTTTGCAGGCCTAAGCAACTGCAACGTTTAGCAAAATAGGCGGTCATCTACATAAGGAATAAAGATACAGGCCGGCCGGCCGGCCTGCAACACCAACTGCAGCAGGGTCGCCTCAATCGCCACCGAGACTGTGCTAGTAACATCGACTGATGGATGGCTGCAGCGTCTTCACCGACACCGACATTCCTGGCAGACCTTCCATCGCCAAAGCAACTCGTTGTGGTCTCTATCAGCATCCTAGTCTCACCGGAGAGGCCTCTACAGCGAGGCCACCGAGAAACGAGTCAATTTTTTTTTTTTTTAGCAATGTAATAGAATGCATTGTCTCTGCTCAAAGCTTCACTAAGTTGATCGCCCGGGGCTGGGACTTGTAGCAGACTTGGACTGAACTGGGCTGGCTTGGGCCAGACTCATGATGATCGGTGAACAGGCATTGAAGAATGAAATAAAGAAAAAAAAACACATTGTTGATAGTAGACGGCTTTTACTGTGCCTTGAAAGCGGCCTCGCCTTGCATGGTGACAAAAGTTATTGGAATTCAGGTCAAGATGGTATTATATTTCGCCACACATTCGCCAATGTATCGTGCCACTGGTCTCACTTTACAGACCGGACGAGATCTAAAGTCCTCTACTATGTAGCTAACGGTCCTCTTATGAAGGCTCTCGAGGCACAAGGAGATACTCTGACCTAGTGTGTGCCTAATTTGACATGCCCATCTGCTGCTTTACCCAATGGTTCGCCTGCTCAAGATCTTGGGTTGATATCTCATATTAGTGACCGGCATCGTCTGAAAGAAGAAAAAAAAAAGGTAATACCAATATATTTTCCATACATTTCTGGACACAGACAATGGCGCAGTCTGCTGGCTTGAACAAGGCCCAAAGGATGGTTTGAAAAGAGAACAAAAAAATCAACCGTACTTGGATCAATGTTTGTGGTGACAGGCTCTTCATTGATTTAGATATATTGGATTCCCTCCATACTCTAATGATGTGTGTATGGAACTCTCATTCTAACTAACCTTGTTTCCATTTGAGATAGCCAAAGTTTGGATATATTCCATGGTGCTTCTATCGGGCGAGCCTTTTGTACATTTTCTTATTCTATATCATTTCATTGTGCCATTGTCTTCCTATGTTGGGGTTGAAACGAGTTAGAAGCCTTCCAGACTGACTAGGCGACACAGCAAACCAAGAATCTGGGTCTCCGGGATTTATCAAACATCAGCCAACCCTATTCTTTGTTCCACAACCTTGTAGTCCTTGGAAACGAGCAGTATCCTTAAGGTGGTAAATGACCAGTTAGTAGGGTACGATTTTTCTCTTCTGTCTTCTGCATAACTAGCCCAATACAAACCGCGGAGCGAACGACGGATAAATGAAGCCCATACTTGGAGAGTAGGCTAGCCAATGGCATGGTTTTTATAGAATAACATTAGACTTTCTCTTTCATGCTAATGCCGGTCATGCATTGTCTAGTTGGCTTAGCATATACTCTACTATTTTATATTCCCTCAGGCGATATACTCGGCTTCTAGGCGTTGTCTGCTCTTCCCATGTTTATACCATCAACAATAAATGTCAATTTCTGCTAGGTTATAACATCTTAAGACTTTTTTTTTTAATTTAATCATTAATCTTATCAAGTTTCTAGAACTATGAAGATACACTTGCAGTTACTATGCTTATTTGCGTCATGCTGAAGGCTTCACATCACTGTATTCTCGTGGCTAACCAAGCCTGGCTTAGCTAAATTCCTCAGCATGACTAAATATGCTTGGAATGTATATGCTATACGAATGCAGGAGTCAGGTAGATTAGAAGCCTCTAGGTAGTTAACAGGCCGGAAAGGAAATCCCAGTATCTTGGAAATGGAAGGGTAAGCATTGTTCACTTTTTGCCTGACTATTATGTAATACATATATGTATACACCTTACTACGCACTTCAGTGGCCATATACAAGGCTCCAGGACACTATCGCCTCTACAAGGGCTTCGTATGCGTAAGATGGCTGTATATTTATAATATGTAACTCTGGTTTTGTCGCAGTAGCACCGAATTCGAGAATGAAGATCAATATAATACTATATGTGCAACATCACAAGGAAGGCATTGCGTTGACCTTCAAGAACAAAACACGCTATGCTACAATGCTTCTCCGTTATCTGATATCAATAGGTGGAGTAAAACAGTGATTTACTGCCCTCAACGGAAAGAGGAAATATAGACTACGACAGACATGGGAGGGGAATTGTTTCAAACTCATGCAAATCGCTAGACAGGTGGCGAGAGAAGATACTCCAACATACATAGTACCCAAGTTTTACAGGCTCTTTCTAGTCTCGAGCTTCAAAAGTTTTTAACCTTGACCAAGAAGGGAAGGCTGGCGTTAATTTCAGGAACGACACATTTTGTCTGACTAGAACCTTGGCTTTTTTTTTGGCATGAAATTACGCGCCTTCAATATAGTGTTATAGCACCTTGATTGGCTGCTAAGGCTGTAAGATTCACGGAAATAGCATCACAATCAGGTATTCTAGCTAATATTCGCCGTAAACCAAAATCTAGGGCGTCCCAAGAGAGCATGAAAGACTGACAAGATAGCTGTTAGTTAATGTAACTCTAAGAACGATTGTTTCATGCCGGT
>LXGT01000419.1:0-23324 GCA_001640655.1 Endoconidiophora laricicola | reverse complement strand
GCAGGAGTACCACCGGCAGAGGCCGAAGACCAGGCGTGGGGAGAGGGTGGAGGCAGTTGAAGGAGGACAGACACAAGCGGAGGAATGAGGCGTCTTTGAGGTTTCTTTTGTTTTGGTTTTCCGTTGTTTTGGTATCTTTTGTTTTGGTTTTCCGTTGTTTTGGTATCTTTCGTTCTGGTTTCTTTAGTTTTGTTTTCTTTACGTTCATGGTCTGGTTGTTTGTTCTGGTTTTATGATTTGGTTTTCATCATATCTTTTTTTTTCTGCTGTGGGGTGCTACAAAACTTAGATGCGAGCTCAACAGAATTCTGAATATCACTTTGTTGTGGCCTTCATTGCTTTGGGTTATGGCAAGATAACCGAGTCTCTATTCTAGGGGAAGACTTAGCAGAAGGCTCAAAAGTCTGTCCAGTTACCAATCTGGCGTCGTTTGATTGCGTAGCAATGTAGGTGAACGTTTAATATACACATACACACGAGTCCAGTATCGTCGTCCGAGTGTTCCAACCCTTCAATATTGCTAACATCGACCCTTATATGACTGCATTTTCCACCGATTTTATGATAGTTAAACCTAGGTAGGACGTTATACTGTCGTTCAGATCCCGGTCGCCATTAGTGCCGTAGGGTTCTTGAGTCCGGTTCTCCGTCCTACCAGGGGAGCGCAAATCAAGACAGAAAACAGAAAACAGAAGAAAAAGTAGATAAATAGACCCCTGATCGTGTAGTAGATCTTTTCGGTAGATCTAGCAGCAGTGATTCCATCTTGTGGTGTTGTTCATTATCAAGCAGGTGGGGGGAGAGGGCGGGGTATATATACTCAGAGCTCTCCAAACTTTTCATTTCATATTGGACTTCAATTGCGATGTGTGTAGTGATCTTTTGATGATTGCCTTCATCAGTCCTGCTCTGCCCTTGACAGAGATCAACAGATTCTGGACAAGGGCTTTGCTCCATGGCTTCGGGACCTTCCGGCATGACCATACGTGTGTCTCCTCTTTGTCCTTGCCGCAGCTTTGGCATTGATTCGAGGCCGACTGGTGCTCATTCTGAGGTGGTATGTTGCAAAGTCACTGTGGCCTGACATAGCCGCCATGACTGTTCCATGTGTTGTTATTGTTGTTTTTGTTGTTGTTCTATTTATTCTTTACCGAGTTGAATACACACACACTATTGTAGGTCAACAACAACATCAATTGGCAACAGAAACAACCACATACTTTTGTTTTTTTCTCTCCTTTTCAGACAAACCTACCACTGCAATCATCTTAGAGTGGCACCTATTTAAAAATGGGCAGCAAAAAATCGAAATGATCTAGCAACCCCTAAACATGCGACTCCCCCGATCCCCGCAACTGACAAAAAAAACGCGACTGAGAAACAACCACCTCAGCAGGAAGAGCTAGGGCGATTCGCCCAAACACTGGAAAAAGCGATAGCAGAAGCTATCGCGAACCAAAAGAAGAGCATTGAGGCCGTACAAGAGCTTACCAAAAGGCTTGACAAAGTCTTCAAAGGCATTGAGGACGAAGTGAAGAACCCGTCCGCAAAGAAGCATATCCTGGATATCTCGAATGACTTCCAGGAGATACTCCGTGCGGTTGGGCTGCCCGTCTTTATCGGCTGTGTTGGGCATGAAAAGAGAGTGAGCTTTTCGCCGGAGTATCTCCTGGAAGTCATTCGAGATATCCAGGATATGCTTCTTTGCGGACGGGTTCTTCACTTCGTCCTTAATGCCTTTGAAGACTTTGTCAAGCCTTTTGGTAAGCTCTTGTACGGCCTCAATGCTCTTCTTTTGGTTCGCGATAGCTTCTGCTATCGCTTTTTCCAGTGTTTGGGCGAATCGCCCTAGCTCTTCCTGCTGAGGTGGTTGTTTCTCAGTCGCGTTTTTTTTGTCAGTCGCGGGGATCGGGGGAGTCGCATGTTTAGGGGTTGCTAGATCATTTTTGCTGCCCATCTTTAATCGGGTGTCACTCTAAGATGATTGCAGTGGTAGGTTTGTCTGAAAAGGAGAGGAAAAAACAAAAGTATGTGGTTGTCGCGTGTTTTTGCAGAGCCTGGTTGTTGTAGCTGGACTTCGTTGTTGTTGTTGTTGTTGTTTATGTATACTCTACCGAGCTATTTACGGCTGGCGTTATACACACACACACACTGCGGCTGATGGCTGGACGGCTAGCCTCGCCCCGTAACGGGCCGGATCCTTACCGCAAGGTCCGGACATGGTGACTTCGCAGCTTACCATACCCGCTTCAAGCTACAGAACGCTTCTTCAGAGTGCCCTTTCTGCGGGCTCCCCAAGGAACCACTCCATCCCTGGACTTGCTCCAGCAACAAACGGAGTCTAGCAACAAGGTTTGTCAAGAAACTACTCTTGACGAACAGTTCCTGCAAGTACTTGGCTAAAACACTAGAAACCAAGTGGCAGGAGTACCACCGGCAGAGGCCGAAGACCAGGCGTGGGGAGAGGGTGGAGGCAGTTGAAGGAGGACAGACACAAGCGGAGGAATGAGGTGTCTCTGGGTTTTCTTTTGTTATGGTTTCTTACAGAACTTTGAAGATCACTTTATTGCGATTTTCATTGTTCTGGGTTATGGAAAGATAACCGAGTCTCTATTCTAGAAGGAGAGCCTTAGCAGAAGGCTTTAGAGCTCTGTCCAGTAACCAATCTGGCGTCGTTTGATTGCGTAGCTATGTAGGTAGGCGTTGCATATATGCACACACAGACACTCACACACATAACCTTTTGCTATTCCTTTTCCTTTGACAGCCAGACCAAGGGTTGTTTTGTTTACTGTTTCCCTGATTGCTCTAGTGGACCTTATCACGAGGTTTGATAGTTCTGAGTTACCCTACCTTAGCATCAACTGATTGCGTAGTAATGTGAGTAGATGTTGAACACACTGACCCCGACACACTTACTCACTCACGTTTCTGGTTGCTCTTTTTCAGTTAGGTAGATATCAGATATAATTAAATCAATCAAATCTAGTTTTGGGTAGAATAGTTCAAATTTCAGTAGCTATGACGGAACTCGACTCATACATGGGTCCTAATCACTATCAAATACTATTAGTAGCAACTATTAGTATAGTGTTACTAGTACTACGTATGTACACTAGTTCAGGTAGTCTGATAACGGTCGTCATCACATACCACTAGTAGACGTTACATATATACAACTACGCTAATGTCATTATGTACTATGCATGTTTTACACCAGTCTATATGACCATGACTATATGTTTGAGTCTCTAGATGTGAGTTCTTTGGGCTTTTGTTTTGTTACTTGATTTATATCTTAGATGTCGTGTTAAGCAAAGTAGCTTTCTTTTTTTTCTAATAATAATTGATAATCTTATTCAGTTTCTAGAACAAGACAATGAAGGTGGCCAGGCGAGTCCTAGCCCACTATAAACACAAAGTAAACAGAAATCAACCGTAATAGGTGAGCCCCGACGAAGCAGGTTTAAGAGAGTTAGGCCCGTCAAAGACGGATTCTCAACCTGATAGTCCTTCAGATCGTGTAGGGATGGATGTTCAATACAAACATGCCAGTGACTCTTTCCACCGAACTACTCATGGAGTATTAGCCCCGGCGAAGCAGAATTTAAATGGCGAACTAACCGAGACCAACACTTGTAAGCGGTACCTCCGAGAGAGAATACTATAGCTATCCTACCTTTGTAGGATAGTTAGATTTAAAAAAATTTGAGAAGTTTGCCAAGGCCGGGTGCTTTTTATAGTTATGTGCACTTAGAACTCAAAAGTAAATACTTCATAAATACTAGTTAAAAACGCAGTACTAAATTGAAGTAAGACGAACTCTAAAAAGCTAAATACAAAGAATAGGAGTGGGCAAGTCCTAAATGCCTTCATGATACTCTTAATTGACAAATGTCGTTGGATATTTTTGCCTATTTTAGATATGGGGGCATAGCTGAGAATTTGACCAATCAGAAGTAAGGGGCCTATTTGTGTAAAAAATTTAAAGTACTATGTAACCCTATTATGTTATATATACAAACCACAAAGTCAACTCATACGCAGGCTCGTTTAAAGTTAGTACTTCTAGCTTTTTGTTTTGTCAAATTACCATGGACTCTAGACGATGACTATATACAATACCATACAATATAGGGTATATTTACCCAATATATATCCGTAAGCCTTTACTCGTTGCCCCTCCAAAAGCTCACCTTGGTTTTTCTCCAAATTCAAAAAGGCAGCATCCCGTATGTCGAATCCCTGCTATTGTTGATGCTTTTGAGATTCTACCACATTTTCTTTGAGCCGAGCTAGTTGATATTGAATTGGCGCGTGTTAGTTTCTTTTAGCTTATATCGAGAACATCTTTGTAGTTTTGTACAAGGAATGCAGACATCGTTGTCTTTATTGTTTTTTTTTCTTATAAATTTAGCAGTTTGACATCTTTATGTAGGTGTTATCGTTAGGCTCATCAGAGCAGGAGGACCTCCGTTTGAATCGCCTACATAGTTGTTAGATTTTTCCCTGTCATCCGTCCCCGCTGCAACAGCCCACTTCCGATGCGGCAAGAGGCCCAGCATTTGGTCATCACGTAGCTTCCTACTGCTTTGGTGGTTCTTTGCCTGGTGGCTGCTCACCCTAACTTTAAGCGCATTATTTTTTCTGCCTGGGTTAGTTTAAAGTGGGTTCTACTAGGGCTCCTTGCAACTTTCCTGACAGCTCATCTTCCTTTTTTAGCGTTTGCAAACGCCTGCCGTAAAAACGCCGCCATAAAAACACGAAGCATCCATCCACCTTGATGACCTTCTGGCCGCATCACAAATCGACGCCCATCGTTTTTTTCCTACTCTGTCCATCCCCATCACCATATAATTTGCGTCTGTCGGCCGCCTGCTTCTAGTTTGTGTCAATTGTTTACCAAAATTGCACCACCACAGTCTGACCTTCATTAGCCCGGCTGAGGTTCTTTGTTGCCGTTACATCCCACCTCACTACGTCAAGCTTTGTCGGATCACCACATCCGTTTTCGCCGCATCCCCTCAATCGCCGCCGTTGCATTAGTCACTTTATCTAGCCTTCGATCGTAGGTAAGCCAGCCCATCAGCAGTCTGCTTTGCCCGCCTTCCCCTTTGCGCATACCTGCCTGCATCCTTGTGTTGCTGCTTGCTTTGCAGATTACATGTCCTATTTTCTTCCTTGTTTGGTTCTCTGCAGCAACTAGCTGGTAGCTTTCCTGCCTGCTTGTCCACTAAGAAAAGCATACATCCCTTAGGTCACCACCCCTCCACTAGCCTCACTCGACTACATCACATACATACTGTTCAATGCACCTCCGTAGCCAGCCTAGCTTATCTCTCTTTCATCCCCCCCTCCAAGCTGTGTAGTCATTACTGCTCCCTTATATATCAAACAGTACCGCAGTCCGTCTACTTTGATCCCTAAAGCTCTCTGAGACTTCCAACTAGTAGTGGTTCTAATATTTGATATGTGTCATAGATTTATTTGTCTTGCCTCTTTGCCAATTTTTTTTTCTTTCACTTTACAATACTCACGACGAAACAACCTCATTAAATACCCCGTATCTCGAGTATACCGCTGCGTCGAACCTTTGGCTTTCCAGAATACTAGTCAATCATCAGCTATCATCGGTCTGGCGACTTTAGCCCTGAGATGCGGCGCTTGAACGACATTCAATTTTCTCTTACCAAATCTTGCTGTGATTAATTTTTTTTATCTTTACATCAGCCTACATTGACATTATTGTTGATCTATAAACTCACCATCGCCAATCATGACTTCCAACGAGCCTACTATCGCGACTACTGCGGCTGTATCCTCGACGAAGCTTCGTAAAGCAAACCATCAGATTGTTCCTGCGCTGCCCATCATTGGTCCTAATGGACGCCAACGCTGGAGCAAGTCTGGCTCTTCACTTTCAAAGATACCTCCCTTAACACCTGCGTCTCCGACCACGCCGGCATCGGGTGCACAAAACTCTACGGGCTATTCATCTCAGCAAGAGAACATTAGTTCATCCCCTGATGCAGCCCCAAATCTGGTCAATGGAACATCCAACAACCAAATGGCTTCTTCTCGGATGATGGCTACTCAAAAGAAACAAGAAGTTATTTCTGTTGCTGTCAATGCTTCTCGCACGACGGGAAACGAGAAGGTTGAGACTCAGAAAGCGCAGGGCTCTCGCGATCCTGTTGTACACAGCATGCCTCGCCAAAATAGCAAGGAATATACTCCTATGATATCATCCATCACTTCCGCACCGAAGCATCAGATCAATGGCTCGTCAGCAAATTTCGTGCCTTCATCCCAGAGATACGATGGACATGCCGCATACGCTCAGCAAAATGGCCCCCGCGTTCCATTTTATGCCCCACGTCCTCGCCCACCTCCGGTTGATCTTCACTTCCGTCACTACAATCACCACAGCACAGGTTCCATGCAGTACCCTTTTCAAGAATCTAATACATCATCACCTGGACCTCAATCAACAACTTTCCCCCCGCCAGGTATGCATAGCACCTCGAACGGAATGCCTGTCCCCGACAACCGTCGTATCGCGGGAGCAGCTGCCAACGGCTTCCGCCCGATGCATCACATGGGCTACAATAGTGAATACGTGCCTCTCGATAATTACGGTCGGCCAATCAATGGTTATGGACCGGAAATGTATAATGGCCCAAGTAACGGACTCAATTATGGCGCTCCATCAACTCCACATAGCTTCCATGACTCGCAATCATCGGGCCATGGTGAAGAAACCAACCCACCGTCTCAGTACCAACTTTACAATCAACGCCCTCCAAATCTCAGCCAGATAGAGGATGGGCGCCTACAACATCAACATCATATGTCAGCTGATATGCCTCACATGATGCAGCCTTATATGGGACGTCCCAGCCACATGGGTCAGCATCAAGTTCCCGGGCACCCGATCGGCCCTGGCTCTCATGAAGACTCCGACTGCAGACCTTCCATCAGTGATTATATCAAGACACAATTTAACTGCAAGAATTTTGCGGATTGTGCCTTTGAAATCCGGCATCACGAGACTACCCTTCTTCAGATTCCCGCACATCGCTTGATCCTGTCGCAGAGCTCAGTATTGACTCAGGCAATCCTTGCATCTTCGCCCCTGACAACACAAGGCGAAGCTCTTCCTCATGTTGTGCTTCATATCAGCAACCGTTTTGCTAGACAGGACGCCTTTATTTTTGCACTGCAGTACCTCTATGGCTCCGGCCTCTTCACCATTCCTGAGCCAATGCCTACCGGTGATGGCATATCTATGGCTGGTAATGCTATTGATCGCTTCAACTTTTCTCTTGGTTATTCTACCGCAGGCCGTATTCTCGATCTTCCCGAAGTTGCGGTTCATGGATCTCGCATGGCTTCACAATTTCTTTCTTGGGACACACTTGAGACTGCTCTCGAATTCGCGCTCGGTGATATTCCTAACAGAGGCCTTATCAATGAGCACGCAAAGATCGATGCCTCTTTACGAGCACTCATACGTGGTATTATCGACTTCTTGATCAACAACTTTCCGTCAAACTTTGACCTTGACACTGCTGTCACTGACCCTCTTGAATATCGCCGAATGCCAATGTCTGTTCCGCCTGGAATGGCCGCCTCTCAGCCTACTTCTCCTATCAGAAAGAATACAGAAGACTCGCGTGTTTCAATTATACGCAATAGCAAAGCCAATAAGCGTCTCTCCAATGTTTCACATATCCAGTTTGGCGACTTGACTGAGGCTCCAGACAGTAACGTCCAGGATGCATCTTTGACTCCGCGGTCTGAACCTCCAGCTTTTTTCAAAGTTCTTTCTCGTGTGTTGATCAATCTGCCATTTGATATCCTCAAGGAAACTCTTGAAAATGATTTACAAGACGGTGTCAATGGCTGGCGTAATAATACTGCTCGAAGCATCGTGGCTAAGCAGATTATTGACGAGCGTGAAAGAAGACGCATCAGCCTCCTATCAGCAGTCATTGATGGCAAAGCTGGGGCCGAAGTCTCTATCATCATGCCCCGCCTTCACCATCATGAACCTCAGATAGCAAACCCATGGGACATCCTTTGCTGGAAGGAGTACCTCGAAGAAGGCTTGAGCAAAGTCAATCTCCTCCAGAAATGGATGCCGGTTGAAAACCATGATAAAACCGCCACCGCCAAAAACACCGACTTTGGCCTGTATCCATAGCTTCTGACATCTTATTATTGTTCATATTTTGTTAGCGCAGTCGCAATATTCCTTCAGCGTCTTTTTTTCTTCTGTCTGCCTCATAACCTTTTCTGTTGCTTCTTTTTTTTTTCCATCTATCGTATCATTAAAACCTCTACATTTCCTTTTTATCTTCCTTTTCTTATTTAATTCTTCTTTTATTCTTTTTTTATTCTTTTAATGAGACCAAAGAATATTGGGGGAACTGTTTTTTACTTCTTGTTTGTTTTGTTTAACGTTGGGACAAATCCGCCATATCATGCCACTAATCATGGACATACTTTGCTGCTACTTTGTCATCATATCTCGAGTTTCTGGAGTTCAGTGGCTGGTCAAATAGAATCTTTGTATCTTAGTAGATGTACGTATCTAAATCTTCTTAAATGTGACCAAGACTCATCACTCAAAAGACCTTATCCTAATTATGTAACAACAGAGCAAGCTTGTGAAAGCATAGTGCATACAAATAGGGTAAAGTCCTTGTTAAATGTCTCTGAAAATATCATTTATCTGACGCATACTAGTTTCTAGAGCTATGTTTAAACCGCTAGAGATCATTAAATTGCATCAATGCGTGCCTGTATATAATATGCGTGATATTATACGTGCGTGTATGCGGTGTGTGTACTAGGCTTTTCCCAACTATTTCGTCATCGTTGTTGTGGTTGTGCACCCAATGCATTACATTGGTGTCATCGTGTGTGTGTGTGTGTGTGTGTGTGTCATCATAAATTAGAACAAGCCCTATATGCACTAAAGAACTCTACGAGACTGTGGTACAACAGGTGTGAAAAACTATACAGCGGGGATAGCAAGGTCACTAATTCAGTTTACGTTATGCAGGGCAAACATATTAGTTCAAATTATCCTGCAGCAAAGTCAGATAGATGTATTGACTAGTGATGCTGGTTTTTTATGTTTGATGAATGATGCTAATTTCCGAGGCCTAACGTATTCTTTTCCCATTTATAGTTATTGTTCCTATGCTAAAATATTCCAGTGAGGCCGAGTTATTTGTTTCCAAGCCTAGTGGTATGTATACTAGCGAGACAAAGTGGGTAGTATTCCCAACCCTAGTTATAGGGTTCATAACCAATCAATAAGTCTATCTCAATCATTGTTCTATTGAAAGGGGTCTTAATGCATGGAAATATCTCTACTCGGTAGAGGGGCATTAGCTTAAAGGGTTTATTTGGCTACTACTTAATTAACTGAACAGGTATGAATATACACATTGCATAAGAAGAGAGCAGTTGTTGCTATATCGTTACGGTACTTCCAAGGGGCAAGCGATCATGTATACTTCGTTCTATAACCTAACAAGCTGTATACGTAATACTATACCTGATTTATCAAACATGGGAGTACGTCTTTAGTGAGCCTACAGCTTGATATGTAGTTAGTAACCATGATCATGTATATATCTTTCACGTAAAGGAGTTCCTCATTTTAGATTACTCTCCTTCCCTTGTCCCTTATTTTATACGAACGAGCAGAGAATCAACGAACTACTTGAGATGAATCAAAGCTCTTTGCTATGCATGAATCATGCTTTTTAGTCCAGGTCCCTTGCCTGCTTGTCATGCCTATTATGTAGGGCCGACCGACTTATGGAACTTGAAATGTCAATAGCAGGTTAGGAGGGTTACATCGGCAGAAATGTTTATGCGGGGTTCTCGCAGGACCTTCATTTACCTTAATATTTAGAGATTTTGTTTTGTTTTTTCTGTCGTCGTTCTTTGTCACGCAATAAAGTAACATGGAGTGTTGTCGTACGCGAAGTTCCCGTAAAGGTTATTATCAGAATTAGTTATGGTAGAGATACTCAAGCGAGGCTTTCGTTGGTTAGGATGACAGGACAAAGATGCGATAAATCTGTTAAGTACAAACAAAAGTCATTTTTAGTTAGCTCTCTTCGAGTCCAATCTAGTTAACTTCTACCTTGAGTGGTTAATCATTACTGAATCAAACAAGACGATCACTTAGCGCCAACCGGATAAGCATTCAGCCGAGGTCTTCAATTATTATAGTGCGTTGTTTCCATATGCCAGAGTTAGTGTTGCTAGCCAACCCTGAATGTATGTTGTTGTCTATCATTAACATGTGTCTGTCCCTATTTTAGTATGCTAGGATTGTGCACCTCGGTAAAAGTAGAGACAACAAACAGAGCATCTGAGCTAGGTGTTGTCATCTGGTTTTATTTTTCTTCGATTTATCTCTAGCGTCCAGCTCAGTACAAGAGACAACAAGACAATGTTTGATGGTCCTGCTCCAAGTCAGGACAAGAAACTGTAAAGATAATCAACAAAATATTCAAAAACGGGGTTACGAAGAACAGTACTGGTGCTTTCTTGAACGCACAAGGCCAGGCCTAATATGAGCTTTGAAAGAGCGCCATGGACATGGATGGATGTCAAGGTAGAAGAAGATGGAGAAATCGTGATCGGTCTAGCTACATGTGAGCTAAGTTATTCTCCACAACTGCTAGTCTTGCTTACCGAAGCTCTCCAACTCCCAACTAAGCGACTCTAAAGCTTAGGTACTAGCAACAACACCAGATTTAGCACAATAGAAATAGAGATATGACAAGCAACAGCTACTCCGAGGTCTTTTCACCACCGCCCAAAATACAAGCAATAGCAGATTAAATCGCATTTTCAAAATGTCAGGGAGATGAGATGGAATGAAAGAAATTGAAAAGGTCTAGAGTGCAACTGTTGTTATGGTTATTTGCCCAAAATCGGTAGAAAAATTTGTCGAGCATTCTTCTCAGGGCTCCACGGAATCATATTGCGCTATAAGCAACATTGCAATCCCCTGTAAAGGTGGAATTGAAGCGTCTCTGCTCTGCAGCTCAACCTGACGTTTGGACTTAGCCTGAAAATGGCATACCGAGAAAGCTGGCCAACCAACACAAACAAACATCTCTTGATCCATCTTGATCAGGCGTCGTTCCTTCCAGCTTTCCCTTTGTTGTTTCCTTATCTTCGCTCTCCGTCTTTTCCTTACTTTCCTTCACAAACATATTGCTCAATTGTTTTCTCTACATTGTACTATATACTCGAACCTTAATAATTAACGGAATAACTATCGTGCACCGTCTCACACTTGTTTTCTACTTTGCCATCAATTTTATCTTTTGTGCGGTATTTCCTCAGTAACCAACGCGCCCTATAGCTAATTTTTGCGCCTTAATTGCAACCCACAAACGAACAGATAAATAAATATAACCACTACATCAGTATCGTCGGCTATTACTTAACCAAAAAGGCCTTACCCGCCTATGTTCATTACGATATGTCTTCATCGCCCACACCACGTCGGCGATCGCCAAACTCATCTCCAACAATATCTCACGCCGAAGCTGTTGCCTCTCTGAAGGCCTCGGTGCAGCAAGTTCCAGTCCCCCGGCCGTTGTCGCCGCCGCAGCCACACAAGCGTGGGCTCTCTGATCCAATTCTCCGCAATGCGTTACGCTACACCATCTCGGCGCGCGAGTATTCCGCTCTGCACAAATATCTGCTCTCACGGTCACGCATGCTCACGCGCACGGCGCCTTCGCCTGCGCGGGTTGAACAAATTGTTGGCACTGATACGCCTGAACGCCAAAAACATAGAATGCAAGGAAAGGGCCTCGTCGACTCCAACGATGCCGATGACGAGAAAGAGGAGAATGACTACAACGCCCGCGCCGTTCGTCATTCTATGCGTGTTTTCGTGCTCACTGGAGTTGCCATGAAGGTCTGGGACATGGTGCTTGTCAAGATTGGCAATAAAAACAAGTGCGTACAGTTTTCAACATCCATGAATAGCATTGTTTGTGCTCCGTGTTCTAACATACCTGTTTTTACAGAACTACACCTGCCGAGAAGAAGCCTCTACACAAATCTGCGACATTGCGACTATCTGTTTCGCTATCTACAATCCTCCTACTTTACCGATTACTCTTCAGATTCCTTACTCGTCTACGAGGACACTTACTAGATGCTTCGGCTGCACCATTCCGTCTACGAAATCCCCGTACAGCCGCAGCGCTCACTTCGCCGTATGCGCCTGCCGTTGGCGCATCTTTTGCTGGTATCATGCTTGGAATCTCTCCTGCACGCCATATGCGTGTCTCTGTGGCCATCTATGCCATGTTCCGCGCACTCGAATTTACCTGGAATCTTCTTGAACATGACGGCATGATATGGGGCTTTACAGCTCTAGCCAATGGTTTCAAAATCAAGAAAGACCGCCCGTGGTGGTTTGGCAGCTGGCTCACGCAGCCACTAGTATATGGCCAGTTACTGCACGCAACGGTTTTTGATCGTGACTGCTCACCAACGCCCTACGTCGACTGGATCATGAAGAAATCGTCTACATATCTACAAGAACGACCAAAAGGCTATTCTGTTGGGCTACCATGGCCATCAACGCATGACATTGTGGATTCGCTAGCCAACATGGCAAAGCTTAATTGGCCGTAAGTTCTTCTAACCCTTGTTTTTACGCCTGCGGTGGCAGCCTATACCTACCTGCCTGAACCTGCCCTGTCATGGCTCCATTCAGCAATGTATTGTCTAATAATTTTTTTCTTGATTCAAATACTAACATCTTGGGCCCTCTAGAACCTATGTCTCACCTACTCTCTTCCCCCAAAAGGATGTGCTGCCAGCTTCACTGGCCGCCGTTGGGCCGCTGACCGCCCGCGCTCACCCCCTAATCGAGTCGCTTTCGTGTGCCACGCTGCACCCGCACGATCCCTCATGCATGCATACTTACCTTACATTTTGGTTGCAATCCCTCCCACCTATTGCGAAGACTATATTTGCTGTATACTCAGCTATGTCTTTGCTTCCGCGCTTCCGCACACTCACCGATGCCCCAATGAAGATTTTGCAGCATCTAGTATTGCGCACGCTCAAGTTGAGCACGCTAGCCACGGGTGCCATTTCCACTGCCTGGGCTTCCATCTGCTTCTTCCAGTCGTGGTTCCCGCGTACGTTCCTAGCCAAGCAGCGGTTCTTCCTGGGTGGCTTCATCGCCGGTCTCTGGTCCTTCCTAGAGCGCAAAAACGGCCGCGGTGCCTTCCTTTCCAGCGCTAGACTCAGTGTCGATTCTCTATGGAAGGTTGGCATCAAGCGCAGATGGTGGAAGGGTATGCGCGGCGGCGATGTCTGGTTGTTTGTTATGGCACTAATGGTATCTAGTGTTGTCTACGAAAAGGATGCTAGAGCGGTTAAGGAAAACAACTGGCGCAAGGGTATGAGTTGGGTGCGTGGTGAGGGTTTCCAGGACTGGAGTTTCCAGCTTACTGAGGAAGAAGAGCGCAAGCGCGAGGAAGAGGATGAGATTAGACGTTCCGGTCGTCTATGATAATTTGTCCTCGGCAGTCAACAATGTATTTGTCTACTAGCTTCTCTAGGTCGGATTTTTCTTTCTTTTCTTTTTTTTGTTCATGTGGCGGACTTTTGTTTGGTTTCATTTTTTGTCGGGTTTGGTAGTAGGTTATGGGTAAAAACGAGACATCGGCGACTTGGATAGGTCGCCATGTCGTTGGCTTTTTTTTTGTATCTTTGTCAGGTTGGTCAGGTTCATTCGTTCCAGTTACAGAACGGAGGAGGGGTTTGTTGTTTCTTTTGTCTGTTTGCTATCACGATATGGCCCTTGGAGTCTACTTATGTCTAAATGCGATTATCATCGACATAGTTTGTTGGCCTTATCCGTTCATTCTTTACTGTTTTCTTTTTGTGTATCATTTTGTTTTATTTCTGTGTCACCTGTACATCTCTGTCGGTAGCACATTCCGCATCTCTATATTCTGCCCATAGACCATATGTACATCCTGTCTAGTCGTCAAAGCTTGTTGTTGGGCAGCTAGCATCTCCAACCGACGGCGTTTCCTCGGCCGATAGACAAAGAAGCACCAAAGAGCCAAGACGGTCAAGGAAATGCAAACAATGATAATCACGACGAAGACGGCAGTAGTCACGCCCCTGCCTCGGCGCTCAGGAACCGTTAGCACTTTGGTAGCCTGAGAGCGCGCAGCGACCCCAGACACTGCTAGTCGAGCCGAGCATGGTGGAGTTGTACAGCGCGGTGTCGTAGAGGTAGCTGGTAGATGTGGTGGTAGCAGTAGTGCTGATCGTAGCTGTAGATCCAGGTGTGATAATGTACGAGTGGGTAGATGTCGATGTGGAAGTTACAGTGGTAAAGTCGAAGCCGGTGGCTGTGGCTTCGGCCGTGCTAGTAAAGAACTTGGTGATGGGGTCTAGAGGCAGTGTCATCACAGACCCAGAGTCGGTTAGGGTAGGGTTTGGTAGAAAGGTATAGTGATGTTGTAAGTTTCAGTGATGGTTGGATAGGTGAATGTCCCAGTGATTCATGTAGGAATTATCGTCAAGTAAGTGATTGTGCTAGGAGACTGTATCAGTATCCCATTGTATTTGTTACTCTGTATATCAGATAGGAGACGGGATTACCCACGGGATACTTGAAGTTGCTGGAACCGTAGGCGCTGCCAGAAAGCAAAGAGCCCGAATGAGTTGCAGCGACAAAATGCATTGTGTTACTTCGTATTTGTCCGTCTTCTTGACTTTGTGGTCCTTATGCCGTCTTTTTATTTTATTACTCGTCGTTTCAACCACCGCATTGTTGTGATACCTTCAAGCCTGTTCTTACTTTCAGCTGGTGACTTATCTAGGGTAGAGAGAGACAGATAGCGAGATACTCACGCCAAATATTCTTGTGGCGATTAGATATCAACTTCTTAGAAGTAATAGTGAAGATGTGCTGAGTAGTCGTGATAGTAATGGTATTATATAGTCATAATGGTACAGAATGGAAAATCACCATAGCATATTCAACGAAGGTCTTGTTCGAGCCTTATATGTCATGTATTTATTAAACCACTTAGTAGCAATCAAGCGTTTTAGTCTGTACCATATCAGACCCCTTAGCATGTCTCCTTTCGTCTCGTCATAGTTGACTTCTAATCGAGTAATGCGTTAGCAGAAGATGTCTCCTTTCTAAATCCTCTTTGCTCACCCACAGACTGTTCAACTCAATTATTTGGCCTAGAACCAGGCCGTACATCCTACTATATAGTAGTAGTGTATTATAACAGGCTAGTTTATATAGACGAGATCAAGCCAACCTTATCCTATAGCACTGCTAATCTCATTTTTCGAAATTTATTGTTGGTAAGCCAGATTCGCACTTTTTGTTGTGATGATTCCGCTTATTTCCTGGCCTTGAGACGCTAATATGCAGGCACAAGCAGGGCGATGTGACCCCGGCCCTACTGGCAGGTTCTACTGAGTAGTAATAATTGTTAGAGGCTTACGACGTCGTTTCATTCTCTTTCACTGCGCCCTATTGGCCTGACCGAGCAGGTCAAGTAAAGCTTATGTCAGTAGTTTTTGGATATTTCTTTTGGTCCCTTCTGAAAGACAATAAACATGTTATGAACTCAATACACCGAGATTATATTATCATATTGCTCGTCCAACCTTGTAACAGGACCGAAAACAAGCATGGAAATAACTAAAGAAAATAAGATTAAAAAAAAAGGAAAGGAAAGATATAGAGAGTTTAGATCCTACAGGCTTCAACTTAACACTAATATAACTTTAATTGCAAACCTAGAACAAAACCTAACGAAAGTAGTAGCACGTTAAAATCCAAGAACCCTGTTTATACGATGCGATAACCGGTCACCAAGCGGTCCTTGGATCGTTGTTTTTTTTCTCTGGTACAAACTACTCAATACTAATATGTGTATTCCATAAGCATCTGTCTGTGATATCAGGCACGTGCAAACCTTAGATTGACAACTGTCAAACATGCAAGCTTGAGGCAACAGTATCATGATGCATTGGTGCCATTCTGGGCCAATCTAGGCTGATCTGATAAGCTTATAGCAAGAAGTCAAGGCCTACTACTATTGCGATATCATCACTCAGAATATAGTGGTCATATACCCTTAACTTGTCGCACAGTAAAATTATGAAATATCATTGCTTTTCTAGGTATATATGTGCAGTTCTTGATCACGATGCGATAAGTTATTTTTCTTTTCTCGTTATCAAATGAGTAACATAAATCTGGGATACTAGATATCATAATATAGTAATATTGGTTTATACAAGAAACTTTTCTACATGATATTATTTTTTTTTGAGAAATAGGGTTACATACAAACCCTGTCGGAGTCTGCCGATGATCGATGGCATTACAAGGAAATTCTGAGGCCGGCCATACTCTACACTCTTTTGTGCACTAATAAAAGCAATGGAGAAAAGTGGACTGCTAATTGCATCCCTGGCTCTTCTTGTGCGAGCTGGGGTTTTTGCATTTTCCATATAGAGACGATCGTGGGGGGCCTAATTAACTTGGGGGTTGCAAAGACTGGGACGTCTCCAACGTACCTCACTTTCTTTGGTACTTTGGGGGCTCTGTATTGCTGCCTTGCATGCGGCTACGGGCCAACATCCACAAAGGTTGCATATAGCAACCACGCTTGAAGTTCTCTTTCTATTTAGCTTTCTCTCTATTTCTCTTCCTACTCAGATTCATACATAAGGAAGCGGCTCAAGAAATGAGATAATCAACCACGAAGCAAGGGGGAGGGCGATCAGGTCCGACGCGCCATCATCGTCACTTTTACTAGTACAGAGAGACTTTGTGTGCATAGACAAGCTAGTATCAGCAGCACGACTGACTGTTTACTCCAGCGATGCAAACTTTCAAGCTGCGCACCATTTATGGCATTTAGCGCCTGGCAACCTAGTAAGAGACCATCGTCTATTTTGTTCCCTGGCTGTTCGCCACATAATATTTAGCAGTCATGTGAAGCATTCGAGTGGCAGCTATTGGCCGAAGCTGATCTACCTACTAAAAAAGCCCAGTACACGCATCGTTCGATATAGTTGCAACATGTGCTGTATTATATCAAGAACATAAGGTTATATGATCATACGTTTTATAATCTGAGTATGATCAGCGATCAAGAAAAAACAACAAGGAGCGAAGCCAGTTTCAGGTATTTTTTTCCTTTTCTTCTTTCTAAGCCTATTCTGTTTCGTTTCTTTTAGGCCTTATTACGGGCACTATTCACGCCATAACTAACTTTGAGGACAAAAGTGGAGAGGCAATGGCCGGAAGAGTGAGAGGGACTTCCTAAGAATATATATATATATATATATATATATTCTTTTCAAAAGGGCAGACTAGAAACAAAGAATATGCGGCCGCATCTTCTGCCTAAAGGGAATGGCTGCGAAATGAAACGAAGACTTTCGGCGTGGCACGAGAACGGCTTTAGAAGACAACACAAACAAATAAACAAACAAAAAACAAACAAAAAAAGCCCGGCACACATTTACATGTAGACTTAAGTTTCACCGAGACGATAAATCATTGAAAGACAGACGGGCGTTTTACCGTTAGGCCTTGGCGGAAGAGTAGGAGACTACCCAACCTTGGTCAAGCCACGCCCCCAGAAAGGTAGAAGTGGGTTGAGGAAGGTAAGGTAAACTACGATCCACCTCTAGGTAATTGCAGTTTCTCGTCGTGTATAAAGTCAGAGCTGTTTCCACCTTAGAATTCTACTTTCCCGACTTCACTCTAACAGTTACATATCCTTCATTTTCTGTCTCTCTATATTACCAACTTCATATTAATCTTTTATAACATATCATATTATATAAAACTATCGTACCTCGACGTCTGTTTATTTGAATCATTATTACTTCTCTAAGTAACCTCACACTTACTATCAACACCACCACCTATCATTTCATCTTCTACAATGGGTTACTCATACGGACGTTGCTGCCAGTGCCAAACCATGCTGGCTATCAGCGACAAGTGCTCGTTTTGCCACCACAAAGAGTGCCATGACTGCCTGTCCACTCAGCTTCCCGGCACTTCCCTCAACTATTTTGACCAGGCCGCTATGACGCCGCGCTCTATGCCATCGCCAACCTCTGGCAGCGTCGACTTCTCCGCTGTTTCGTGGGCCTGGACTCTGTCACCCAAGAAGGCTAGCGAACGCCGCGAACGCGAGCTCCGTGAGAAGGCCCTCCGTGAGAAGGAGCGCCGCGACAAGGAAGTTGCGACGCGCCGGGCTGAGCGGGAAGCTGCCCAGCACATTCTAGCTTCGAGCCATTAAGGAGGGAACAAGCAAATCTGAAGGCTTGATCTTCTTTTGTTAGCCAACAAGGATACGTTAGAAATCTTTCTTCATTCATTTATTGGGTCTGGTCAAATAAGGCGTTTGGCTCTTATGCAAAAAGTGGCAAACACAAAAGCAGTGCCCCCCGTCTTTTCCAACTCCGTAGTATCGAGGAACATCTACAGCTAGGTTTATTGTTTGAGTTATTTGGTATCATAGTACTGGTAACGCGCATAAGAAGTAGTTCGCCGGGCGTTGAGGAATATTGTATTTCTTTGTTTTTCTTTCAATTTTTTCTTTGGCGTATTCTTTGGAGTTGATGCGCATTTTACTTCATTTGCTTATCTGGTTTTCCTTTTTTTTTTTTTCTTTTTTCTTTTCTTTCCATTATATCTCTCTCTTC
Organism: Endoconidiophora laricicola; assembly: GCA_001640655.1. Lineage (NCBI taxonomy): Eukaryota > Fungi > Ascomycota > Sordariomycetes > Microascales > Ceratocystidaceae > Endoconidiophora > Endoconidiophora laricicola. Next base: position 4,535 of record LXGT01000419.1, on the reverse strand, counting down.
TCTTGTACTGGGAAAGTTCGGCATCACGAGTATCTAGTTTGTTGTACATGTATCAGATGCAAATATGTACCTCTGTTAAGTTAATAAAACTCAAATAAAAACGCTCATAACAAAGTTAATCATTCGTTTTAACTTACTCACGTTGCATTCTTCGGCCCAAAGCTCAGTAATATGCATGTCTCTCTCTCCACTTACACAGCTTGGACGCCCAAACATGATGCCATGCATAGTCATATGATGGCCTGCTTCTCACATCTGAAAAATATCATGCCTCTCTTTATTGGCATTTCACTGCCTTGTTGAAACGCCTGCCCAACTGTGCTGCTTCGTGCCTTAATTTCTAGCATCAATCTTCCTCCAGGCTTAGGTCGTCGGCCTGAGAAGCATACTTGGACTGAAAAGTGCGCTTGCTTGATTCCCCAAATCCTAGTCCTTTTCTCCCCCGCAAAACAAATCCCGACTATGGGGCTAACGTCTCGTTTCTTTTTGCTAAAGATACATACAAAATAAAGGAACGATATACAATCTATCCATTACTCGAACAGTTCATGTCATTGATCTTTGTGATTCACATTCATATACATATTCGAATCATGTAAGTTGCAATGCTACCGTCTCTATCGGCGCACGCTCATTCGTTCATTGCATGACGACTAGTGCTAATCGAGAATATGACCCCCAAATAGCCTCCCCTTCCTCTGTTTCCTCCCCACAGGCTTACGGCGACCCAGCAGGAATGGATAAGAAAGAGTCCATGGGTGACGCGTAGTTATGTGTGTTTTCTTCTCGTTCCTTGTAACTTACCCCAGAAAAGGAATAAATTGCTATGAGAGAGCAGATATGATCTGTATCTCCCTTTACTCTTTCCAACCAGGTCCAGGCTTTTGATTTGTTGCTGACTATGCTGTCCGTGCCCACAAATACCACCCATAATACTGTGAATGAGTTAAATCTTAGCATTTTTTGGCTTGGCGAGCCAGATTGTTGATATATTTTGCCGTCTGTTGTTGTCCAATCCGACTACTAGTAATAAGCTGTTTCTTTTCTTGGCCCACAGTACAAGATCTGAGTAGCCAATAGACTATTGAGTCATGCATATATGTATGTCTTGGACGATGGCTGGTTTGGGTAGCATTTAGTCTGAAAAAAACAGTCTCTGGTTTGATTTGGGCTTCTTTTGTTAGGTAGGATAGTAAACTGGGTAGTCTCTTGCTGGTCAGCGCTCATTCACTACACAGGCGCCATTGCGGCTTTTATAGGCTTCATTTTCTTGTACGTAAAGCTGCAGCAATGACAGACGGCGCTACTTCATCTGTTCCCAGAAAGGCGGGTTTCACTGCATATAGAGCAGTTCCCGTAGTCTTGATCCCTGTGGGTGGTGGCTATATGAGTCCAGGAAGAATAGGAAAAAGGAAACGAGACATTACAGCTAATACATTTTCCATCATCTGCTGCGCACTAGTCTCAGCTCTCATGTGACAGTTTTCTAGTATCTGTCTCTACCTCCAAACAACGACGTCATGCTCTCGCTAATCAATGGCAAAAAAAGGAAGAAGAAAGGACTTATGTACTGTCAAGTCATCGTTACAGAAAGAATGAAAGTCGCCGCTTGTCATCCGCTTGGCCTTACCCCACACTTTTATTCTCCAGCTTTTGGTCCTCACGGCACCAAATAATCAGCAATATGACCAGTGAATCTCAACTATCATGTTGACTATTTCGAACGAAACTTTCAATATGTCTGATAAATCTTAGGTCTATAGAGTACTGTAAAGGGCTCAGAGGTGCTGAAAAAGTTTTGGGTGTAGGGTCTTAGAAGTACACCCATTCCCGTGCTAGCTTTTGGCTCTCCAAATTATCATGAGGCGAGTTAACATAATTCACTAGATTTTAGTTTCTCCCACCAACCACTCAAGAACTGAACAGTTACTATCATTTGTGAGATAGAAAGCATTATCTTTTGCCATACCCCCGTCATCATGGACATGCGTCCAATTATATCAGTAGTGGCATGATTAATAGAATTCAATAACTTATCAAGTGTACTTATTCCCATAGGCCTGCACAGTAACATATGGTACCAAGTCATACCATTTTCCGTAGTTGATAGTAGCAATACATACGTTATTAGACAATAAACAAGCCCTTCAAGTATATCATCTATAAAGACACAAACATCTAAGAGAGAACTAGACAGTTGACGATTTCATATATAACTGTAGGTGGCTTCAGCGAGACGATAGTCGGAGCGGCCACGGGTACAGGACGGAACTAACAATCAGAGATCATCACGACAACATAAAGTCAGCTTGTATTTACGCAATTCTCTGAAATTGACAAACATGCGGGTACCCTTAAAAACTCTATCAATCATGCTACAAACGCCTACGTCAATAGGTCTCGTTGGTATTGACACAGACGTTTGCAACATCGAGGATAGGCAAAACAGGATAGAGTTCCTAGTCTTTAATGCACCTGGCAAGAGCTTTCTCCCTAAAAAGTATGCAGAAACACGGACCGATAGCCTGAATAGCAAAACTACAACTACAATTGCGCTGTATCTATCATGATAGAATTTGATATATCAGTCGGGAAATTTACGTGCCCATAACCTACATCATGAGCGCGGTTCATCATGTTACCCAGATCATGTCTACACCCAGTCCATAAAACCAACACAAGCATAGAACAGATGTAAGCATAGATGGTATTACAAAGACATACAAAGTTGGCTCAACGCAAATATTGGTATTCAATCAAGATATGGAGACATCTTTCTTTGTTTTGCGTAGGTGATGATAAGTACCAGCTACAATACAAACATAAGGAGCCATTATCCTGTTATCTATATGCTATACCGGCCTAGGCCCCATGGTGTAGACACTGAATGTGGGCCACATAGCATTCTCCTTCGTATTGATGTTCATCATACATATTATATATTGGTCAATAGAGCTATTCTATGCATTAATGGCTTTGTGTCACATAAGCATGTTATCCCTCGTTATAAAGGATATGTATTTCGGTTAGTCTTGATAATGATAATGATTATATATATTACACTGCCTTTGCTCGGTTCAAGGCCCGCAAGCAGATCGGTAAGTCATAAATATTTTCGATAACATAGAACTATTAGTAAAACCTATGATACTACGATACGACGGGATGTAGAGATAAGATAGTAGGGTTAATTATATGAAATAAGACTCTAGTAGTTGTTAAGAAATTGCCAATATAGAAAGAGCGTTTATAAGCGATTGCCTTTCCATATCATACACATACTCACCAACACATAACTATGTACTGCTGTCAATGACTTTGTAGTGAGCTAATGGTGTAACATATGGTACAAACTCAGGTAACAACACATAGATATCATGATCGTCGACACAGACGTTTGCAACGAGAGGACAGTCAAAACGAGTTGGGAATTTTAATCTCTAATGCCGCCTAGCAAGAGCTTTTCCCCCAATAAAGCAAAATAAAAGGAACTAATAGTCTTAATAAGCTCTGTAGTGGCACAGATATATTCAAATCACATTGTTACTGTTATTATATCATGGTCACTAAGAGTTCCCAGCCCTTCTCGCTACGGACCACCGGAGCGCCGAGAGCCCGGCCGACGATTTGATGGCCAAAGCACACGCCTACTACCTTGACGTCGCGCTCTAACGCCATCTTGACAAATAGCGTCAACTTGACGGTCCACGCGTCGTCGTCCATGGCGTTGTGCTTGGAGCCCGTGATCATGATGCCATCGATCTCGTCTAACGACGGATATGCCTCTGTATCGTTGATAATATAATTATAGTATTCAATTTCTGCTCTTCAGATAACTTAACACAGGACAGGCGTCCTATTAAATATTTTCCATCCAGACAAGTTAATAATATCATGTGATATATTACATCATGTGCCATGTAAATGATAAACAAGTAATTCGATGAATTCTTAGTTATGTGCAAGAGTCACTGCGTCTTGGCCTTATACGTCTAGTTTATTTCTATATCACTAAGCTAATAAATATATGCATAGTTGCACGAGCCTATAAAACTCAGATATGTCAAATTAAAGCAAAGCAACAAGCTATGGCAACTATATATATGTCCTTAGTTTGCCACAATTACTTGATACTCGCTCTGTCGTTGTTGTTTCTTGAGCGAGTTATGGAGCAATTGGGAATGGGATGGTTACTATATCTACCTTCTCTTTCGTTGGTTTACTGTACAATAGCTACGAAAACATCAAGCACATTATTGGACAACATGAAGATATAGCCACAAGTAGTCACGAAATGTCAAGCAAATTACAAATTCGTATATACATTTGTTTTGGTTTAGTTGTACTTCATGTCTGTCTATCTCACTAATAGCATACGACACTAGAGTCAAATACTTGGCCAAGTTGTCATGAAGGCCACCTCTGAGCCAGCTATTCAAGCTTCCAACGTTCCTCTCTAGACTCTTCAGTGTGTGTATCTAACATCTGTCACTGGACAGACTTTTAAGCCTTCTACTAAGGCTCTCCCCCTAGAA
>LXGT01000418.1:0-23670 GCA_001640655.1 Endoconidiophora laricicola | reverse complement strand
GGGGGGGGGGGGGGGGGGGGCAGACAGGCTAAGAATACAGATTGGCTCGGTTGTTGTCGCTGGTGGCGCCGAGAGCCGTGGCAATAATAGCAAGACAGACCCAGAGTTTTAAGTCGTTGATAAATGTAAGATTTAATAATATGTCTAAAAAAAAAGCTATGAAAACTAAATGAAGAGATATCCAAAAGAAGATGTCGAAGGTCAGATTTAGAACCAAGAAGTCTAGAAATGAAGAGTTAGAGAAGAAAGAATTGGAAATCAAGGGAAAATCTACGCAAAGGAAGAAAAGGGACAAGGCAAAAATGGGGAAAGACTGGGGAAAACAAATCATAAAAATAAAAGAATAAAAAAGAGACAAGATAACCAACTGAATTTGGGTTTAGCGACGACGAATAGGCAAGTCCTCGAAACAAGACGAGGGGACACAAAGCCTGGGCCAAGGGCAAAGAAAGCTGGAGTTCAGTCAATCATCGAATATTGCAACAACAACAACAACAACAACAAAGAGAGAGAGAGAGACGAATGGTAATGCGCTACTAGAAGAAACAAAATGCCCGAATCATGGAGGCGCCATGCAAAGCCCAACCAAGACTGGCAGAGTAACAGTACACGGAAAAATCAGAGCCAATGACAGGGAAAATATAACATGCACTAAGACAGACGGGCCTCTGGAATGAATATTGATACCAGAACGGGCAAATCCAGACAAACATGAGAGAACTCGGTGCTCCGGTCCGGGCTATTCATGATTGGCGGACAGGCTGGTGGTGGTCATCAGTAACAAACAGATATATATCTCTTACCTACGATGCAATGGGCAGCTTTAGCCTGTTTCCCTCTGTCTGGCCAGGCCATCCGTCCACTTTGAGGAAACCATCAGCCTATTGCTGCCTGTCTCTATCCCACCTGTTCAGGCAAGTTTGCAGTCTTTGCTGTTTGGTCGCCACCCTCATATAAAGTACCGAAACAGTTCATTGGCTTTTTTTGTCAGTCATCTATCAGCTAGAGTAGGTAGTAGTACCGTACATGTGATTTGCCCGGGTGTTGGCTTATACCTAAGACCTTAGCGCTAGGCTTCTTCGCAAAGGTCACAATCCAGACCAAAACAAGATGGGGTGGTCCCCACAAGATCACGGCTTAGTACAATGAAACACAACGAGGAAGGAAAAAAAAATAAAAGCAAAGATCGATAATGGCGAATCTTAACTAGCGCAGACAACAACAAGCAAACATACAAATATATAGACATCAATTCTTTTGTTTTATTATTTTTTCTACATATCTATAGTCAGTCATAAAGATGTCGACAAGCCAAGTAGATAAGGCGAAGAAGGGAAGAAGCGAAGCAAGTGGAAGGTTGGAGACCCCTTCATTACCTGCCTATTTGCCTTTCATCCAAGCAACATAAGAAAGAAAAGGCATAGTATAGCACAGACACCCCAAGGCTATAAAGACGCAAAACAGGAAGCACGCTATCGGTCCTAATCCTAGTTCCCGCTTCCACTCGCACATGGTGCTTTTTCAATTTTTTTTTTTACCAAGGGCAGATATGCAATGTGTTTTCAGCTTCCCAAGAGACGAAGAAAAGAAAGGACATATATCGCGAGCGTGTAATCGGCGTGTATCACGGAAATGAATGACATAGCGTACAGCAGTCCACTATGCTTCTCTTTTATGTATACATGGCAGCTATGAACTTGCATTAGTTACTTCGACCACCGTATATATTAAAGCGCAGCCTAAAAAAATACGCACCAACTTAGTTTGTATTCCATTCAGTTCTATATAGACCCCAATGCCGGGATCTCGTGTTTTTTTGTTCGTGCTTACTAAGATCAACCCTGGAGCACGGCGTCTGGTCAGTCCACCTTCTTGGTCTCCAAGTACGTACCACCACAAATCATATTAGATTCACAGTTATAAACCGAGTAAGAAAGAGAGCGAGAGAGAGAGAAAGAGAAATAGAAAGACATGCCCGATCCGGGGTAGGCCAATAAAAAACGGGAATATGTAGCTTAGTGTGACGATCATGTTTTATTAGCTCGAAAAGGGTAACTAGTTGTAGAAAACACAAGAAAAGAGAGAAACAAAGTCAGGTTTCCCCGGACTTTTTTCCAATAAAAAAGCAAAGCAAAGTGCTACAATATCCTTCTTTGAGTTCTCGCACCACTGCCCAGTCGGTTGTCGACCTGCCGTCGTCGTAGCACAACAGTTTGCCGTCCGTACCAGGTTACGTATCTAGTCCAGTTCTCTTGTCCTCGACGAAAGGTCGCCAGGAAAGCGGGCAAAGAAATAAGATCCAGTCAGTCGTTCCCATCGTCATTACTAAAGGTTCAAGACGGAGCAAAGTACAGGCTCTGTCGCACCTGTGCTTGGGCCTTTTTTTTTTTTTCTTTACCTTCTTTCTTCTCTTTTGTTGGGCTATTTCGTCTTTACTTGGGAAATAAGGAATATGAATCTCGACCAAGAATAAGCCTTAGCCACGAGAATATTGATGATATTTAAAAAAGGAAGAAAAAGGTGACTGATTATAGTACCAAAGAAAAGTGGGCATTTTTGACACCCGGTCAATTCAGTACTAGTAGTACTTGTATGTAGATATGAGAAAAAGGTACATAGTACTTTCTAAAATACCTGTACTGTATAAGTGTAAACAACTATACTGGACGATAGACTAAACCTGATTTGACATTCAAACAAAATAATAATGAAAGGGCCAGAAAAGAAACACCCCAAGAGCAATACATACTATAAGATACCTTATGCTGCTGGTCCGTTATTTTGTTCCGCTGTCGTTGTCTCCGCCAGCTCAATACAATGACTTCAATGACTGCCATCATCAGAAAAGTGCTTTCTATAGGTAAATAGGTAAAAAAAAGTAGGACTAATTTTCAAATGGCTTTGACTAGGCATGGCAAGTACCACAAACACAAACACTGAAACCCTTATGACTTCTCATTGCTGTAATATTAGACTTAGGCATCAGTCACTTAACAAAAGCCTGCAATGTAAATTATTATTATTATTCTATGTACTCAAAAAGCCTCAATCCTCTTGCCTATTACAAGTTAAAACTAGTGTTATACCCTATACTAGGACAGAACATGACTTAGAGAGCAGCACTATGCTAGATATTATTATTTAGGTAATTGCCATATCAGACGGATTTGTCTAGGGATAGAAAGTATCACGAAACCTTATGACTTCACACTACTAAGATACTAGACTCAGGCATCATTACTAACAAGGCCAAAAAAGCTTGTAATATAAGATGTTATTGTACTATGTACTGAAAAAAAGGCCCTGCTTCTCTAGACTATAATAGATAAAGCTAGCTATCAGTATTAGTGTTATACCCTACACTAGAATATGACTTAGAGAGACATTATGGTAGATGTTTTCATATGGGTAGTTGCCATATCAGATGGTTTTGACCAGGAATAGTAAGTATCACCAAATATTAAACCTCACGACTTCACACTATTAAGATACTAGATTTAGGCATTAGTCACAAAGAAGGCCAAACAGCTTATTATAATGGTTCTCATTGCCTATAATAAGATGAATAAACTGACCAAGTTATCTTTGAGTAATACAGATTAATGTCAATGATTCAGGCAAACATATGCTATATATATTCAACTGTCATGACCAGGTAGGTTTTACCTGGCTTCATTAGATAGTTTTCATTGATAGTATTAGACTGCTGTCATCAATATTAGATGAAATTTCATTAATAGTATTAGATGAATTGGATGGTTTTTATTACTACTAGACAATATTCTACATATAAAATAGGTTTCATCATCAGTATTAGATGGCTTCCATCATACTTTTACTGCTGCTGCTACTCATCATTTGAGTCGTAGATTTCCGCCGTATGAATTGACCGGGTGTGTCAAAAAAATATCCTCTTTGCAACGGTACTCTAATTGATTTCAGGTTGAGCTTTCAGCTTTCAGAATACCAGACATCAGTATGTAGATGGCAAGCGTTCGCGTTAGGTAGAGCTGGGTCTTTGCATTTACCATTCTAGACTCTAGATTGTTGCGAAAGCCTTAGATTATCGTGATACAGCCCGTAACAAAGGTTGGGAGGGGGAAAATGTCGGTTTAAATTTAGTTAGAGTCCACCTAGGCTTAACGATTATATTGCACACAGTGTAAATATATCCCTTATAATAATTATAATACTTCTTTTAGAACTTTGATCTCAAATCCTCCGCTCGCTTAGCAGTATGGGTTTTCGGGTAAAACTGTGTTATTTAGGTTCTCCCTAAATTATTACCTCCATGGTTAAGAAAAATCAACAGCGGGACTGAATGTTATGCGCTAATCCTAAAGTAGTGGCAGAATGCGGGGAAAGAGCCCACAGACTCTCACGATACTTGGGGCCAGTAATTTTTATTGTGTACGCAACGTATATTGTGCAATCATGAAGCTGATAGTTTGTTTTATTCTCCAAGTTCCATTTAGTCTATGACTTGTGAAGTGTAACATAATAGAATTCAAGACTGATATCCGGAAGCTATGTCATGAGTCAGAAGAATTAATAATCATTGTGCTGTTCACGTACATCTATATATGTATATATCCATATCGGCTATTGTATAGAGTCTTGATTGACCATCCTAGCATCAAAATGACGGGAATTCTCTAGGGTGTTGCTGGTTCCTCGATTTCATTTGGCCTTTTATGTACTAATTGTTTTACTTATCTGTATTTATCATCTTGTCTGCCGCCATTCTCTTACTAATGTACATACAGCTCATTAGACAGCAAAACTAGATTCTGAACCTTAGTTAAGCTCTGTTTGACTTTGATATCTCCTGTACAAAACTTGGCTAAGGCTAGCTATCCCACTCATCACAAAATCAACAGAAAAACTTCTTGAGTTTTTTTTGGTCCTTTTCTTATTCTTTTGTCAAGTTACCGGCTTCATTTTATATTATCTTCTCTCACATTGATGACAACCTCCAGGACATGCATGCGCCACAGAAACCTTTGTCACTAAAATTTCTATGCCATAAGTCATCATAGAGTCTAAGCTTCTATGAGATGTAAATGACGCGAAGAGGCCGGGACTCGACACTCGCACTTTTGCAAGGACAATGACGTTCTCCATTCTTGTTCTCTCTTGTCTTGCGTTGATAGCGTACTACTATGTAATACAGTACGTTAATTGCTATTTATCCATCTCAAAATGCGATATCATCACATGCCAAGTCTCCGAGCGGTAAGCTATAATAATAATAATTCCATGCTTGGCTTCGCATGAACTTGGTAATTTCCAGTACATTCATAATGCTATGGTTAACTCAAAATACGTTATTATGAGGCTTCTCTCGCTGTGATGATGTCTCGATGTATTTGCGTAAGCTCCTCAAGATACGGAAATGTCGTGTCTTCTCTAGCCAATTCCCTCATTCATCATCTTCATTCTTTAACACTATGACTTGCTATTCTAAGCTCGACGTCGCTTTTCTCGGACTATGCCTTTTTTTTTTTGGTTATATATTCTTTCCTTGGATTATGATTCCAATGCAGTTTTCTTGCTTATTCTTTTACCTGGAATATCTCATATTGGAAAACGATATGCCTTCCCTCAGATAATATGAACGCAGGATCAAAGACCCAACGATTTTCTTCTCGCCATTATAGATTTCTCAGTTTCATAAATCATGAGATAACAATTGTAATTTGAATACCCTCATACAAAGTGTCCTGTGATGTCTTCCGCGTCTCATAATCACACTCATTCTGGTGGATGATCTACATGTATAAAGATTCTATCATTTTCCTTTTTTAGTTTTTCTGTAACTTACATTATCGTGAGGTTATAACATGGAACAAATTTCTCTCATACAGATACTTAAGGAAATAGACACAAAGAATAGCTTTAAATATGCTCATATCGATTATCTCAATTCATCACTCAGAAATACAATACATAACGGTCGCTATAGTCATCATCCGTCGATAATCTACATATAAAAGAAGAGGAGGACAAAAAAAAGCAGTTCCAAATAATAATAATAGAAACGATGATGACAAAGAGGTCAACGGGCCAGGTTCCCGGATGAAAAAGTCAAAGATATAGAGACCTTGTTGTAATCAGCTCCTTCCAAGCTACAACGGTTCACAGTTCGGTTTTTTTTTTGGTTGTTTGCGTGTTTTTTCTTACAATAGATATCCAAGCGAGTAAACAAGAAGTAGAAATTAGAAAGAAAAAAAAACCATAGTTCATAGCTCTAGAGTAGGTGTGACACCGGCTACACGACCAATTACTTGGCTAGGTGCATACTTTGGAATCACCTCGTCATCGTGAAGCATCTCAAACTCCTCCGTGGCGTCACGGCCCATAAAGTTCATGATGGCCTGGGGACCGCCGGGGTGCTCCTCGAGCCAATCGGACAGGTCCATCACGACACCTTTAACAACAACCCATAAGTCGTCCTTAGTGTTGTGCTTGGCGATCTCTTCCATAGTGTACTCCTTCTCGGGAATAGAAAAGGGCTTGGCTACCTTGCTAGGCTTGGCTGCCCGAGCATCAGCAGCCGAAGCGGTACCGGAGCTTGAAGGCGCAGATAGAGTCGATGAAGGACCGGCCTTGACATCACCGTTACCCCACTCGACCTGGACACGGCCGGGCAGAGAGGGATCGATATGAAGAGAGATTTGACCCAGACGGGATGACGCTGGGCCAGCGCCGTTCAGAGCCTGCTGGAAGAGGTAGTTGGACGCAGTGTCACCGGCAACACGGCCGTAGACGACGCAGCCCAGCAAAGAGGAACCACCTAGACGGTTGGCACCGTGGACACCACCAGCCAACTCACCGCAAGCGTACAGGCCCTCGAAGGGCTGCTTGTCTTGGTTGAGAACTTGGGACTTGTCGTTGATCTCAACACCACCCATGGTGAAGTGAAGAACGGGCTCCATCAGCGCAACGTGGAAGTCATCGTTGATGTCCAGAGGACCATTGTGGAAGAAGCGCTTGTTCCAGGGGTCCTTCGCCTTGCCAGAAGCAATGGTGTTGTAAGTTGTGAAGGTCTTCTGGAGGTGAGCGGGAGAGCAGCCGATCTCCTTGGCAAGTTCAGCACCGGTCATCTTGCGCATGAGACCACGGCCAGAGTAGTGGCGAGTGTGGAAGTCGAGGACATTGGAAGCCTTGGAGTTCAGGATAAGACGAATGGGGAACTTGTTCTTCGCCTTCTCCTTCCACATCATACCCGAGACATAGTCACGGTGACCTAGCTCGTCGCAGAAACGATCACCGTCGGCGTTCAGCAGCAGGCCACCCTCACCACGCAGAGCCTCGGCAGCCAGGAACTTGGTCTTGGCGGAGGGGTCCTTGGGATCGACCAGACCGGTGGGGTGCACCTGAACCTTGTCCAGATCAATACCGTTACCACCAATACTCATGATCATCTTCTGACCGTCACCAGTAGCATGGCTACCGTTGGTGGTGGCTAGATCCCAGGTATCAGGGCGGTACTTCTTGAGGAGAGAGTTGTCGGTGAAATCAGCGGCATAGCCACCAGTAGCCAGAACAACAGGACCTTCGAGAGTCTGCGACTGTCCGTCGTGCTCGTAGGTCACGCCAGTAATTCTGTTGCCATCCTTGTTCAGGCTAGTCACGCGAGCTTTCTTGACAATCTCGACACGGCCAGGCTCAGACTCGGCGAGCTCTTCTAGACGCTGCATCAGAGCATAGGTGATGGCCATACCAGGGAACTTGGCATCGTGACCACGGTGGGTTCTGGGCTCGGTGTGACCACTAATAGGATAGCTAGTTAGTATATGTACGCAGGCTTCCGGCCTTTGATATCTTGAGCAAGTATTTAGACGTACCCAAGCCGTGAGACCAGAGTCAGGTCTAGGCCAAAGATGTCCTGCAGCCACTCGACGGCCGAGGCAGAGTTGTATGTGAGAACGCGGATGAGGTCAGGACGGGCCTGCTCACGGGCGGACTTGAGGGTATCTTCGTAGAATTGCTTGACACTGTCTTGAATCTTGAGGTCGACTTGGCTGCGAGTCAGAGCGCCGTTGATGCCGGAGGTAGCCTTGGTTGAGTTTCCGCCGAAGAATCCTGTTGAAGAAAAGTTGTCAACATACGACCAGATTGGGGATGTCCGCTATTGGGATTGCCGTAAGAGGGAGAGAGCAAGCTTACCTTGCTTGTCAAGAACAACGACATTTCCGCCGTTCAGGTAGATAGTATGCGCAGCACTCAGGCCAGACACTGGAAAGGTAAATGGTTAGTCGCATTTTCAGAACAAGGTCGCCAGTTGGCTAGCTCTGCGTAGAGGCAAAAGGCGGCGCAATGCCATAGAGGTCGGTTGAGTGGCAGGCAATAAATAGTTTGGGGGGAATGACTTACAACCACCACCGACAACGATGACGCGAGAAGTCATTATGTAGAGTAGGCGTGGACTATTATAAGGCGAAGGTGTATTGTAGAGGGAGAGGCCGATGAATTTGATAGGCTGATAGAGATGAAGTTGTAGATGTAATGATTAAAAACGGACAAAGACTACTGAGAAAGAGACAAGGAGAAAAATAAAAAGGAAAAGAAGAAAATCAAGACGAGCTTAGACAGAATGAAGGACCGCTTGGGTTTTAAACTACAAGCCCACTTTATTCACGAAGCAGCTGCCGAGAAACGAGGAAGGACGCAGCCGCCTACCCTTCTAGGCACAGGCCCAGAAGGGAAAAAGAGGCAATTGCGCCGCCGAGTGGTAGCTGGTTTTACTAGTGTTGCTGGCTTCTGATCTTGTGCATCACATTATACTATACAATTCGCTATTTGATTTGAGTGGCCGAGGGACGTTTTCGGACTAGTAAAATCTGCTGTTCTAGGGATACTGTCTAGTACTTTGTTTACTATCTTGTTTCCAAGATTCTCAATCAATTCGTGGAATTGCTGCGGACGGGGACAAAGCTCGATCCGGACATTCACAGCCCGTTTGCGCCGTGCCGAACTGCATTGTAGTCTTATTTCACAAGTGGACCAGCACTATTCTTGATAATCTAACACACGTAACGCTTGAATTATCCTATATTTTAGGGCATCTACGAGGACAGTTATGCTATTAGATTCCATATTCTACATATGCAGCATGGTTTTAGGGGAAGCATTTCAATATCACGTTATTGCAGCTTCTTACATGTTGTTTTTTTTGCGACAGCACCTTGTTCTGTCTGTCTATACAAAATGAACCGAGGTTGGTCAATCAACTGCCAAAAGCCGCGCTGTGGTTGGTCAGACTTTTTGGACAAGCAATTGCTTGGCTTCTTGCTGGCGTCTTGCGGGGCGGGGCCGCTGTTTTCTTATGTAATGAAAAATTGGAGAAACAGCACCTTTGGAGACGCAACTGACTTGGAGTAAGCCATAGCTTTCCATAAGCATATGATCGCAGCAACTTGGCCTACGCTTTCCTTCTCATCATTTCTTATTCGGCTTTCTTTGGAAGCTCGATTAGCACGGCCTGCCGTGCTAGCAAACATGATCCCCATTATTGTGACTCTATGGGCGCGATGTGCGTGTTCTAGTGCTCAGACCAGACAGAGACTCTTGTTACTTATAGCTATTATTGGTTTGATTATTTTTTCCTTGTATCTTACATGGGCTGGCTGCCAACCGAGCCGAGGCAACTTTTTGGAGCTTGAAATCCGATCGAGCAGCTTTTTAGCTAGGGTACATGCCTTTTTTAACTTGAGTTAATTTTATCGAAGGGACTAACAAAAGATACGAGCAAGAAATAGCTGGTGGTGCCGCTCATCATGGAAGGATCGTCTGTAAGTCGTTCATGTGCCCTGAGCTAAAGACTCCGAATTCAGGCTTACAACTTTCATATCCTACATGTGGGCGCATTGTAGCAAGAGCCGCCGTTAGGTAGTCTTCTCTCCATCCATGAATACCACCAGGCTTGGCGTTCTTTTAGCTGCGAGTACTACACCAAGATTTTACATGTGACAATCTATAGTCAGCCTACTAGTAGTAATGAGCCTGTTCTTCGAAATAGCGCTGTGAGCCAAATATTCCTTGGCTTCCCCGGATTTCTCTCCTGTATCGAAGTGTCGAATCCTTCTTCGCAAGCCTCCTGGAGCAGATATAACTCAAAAGTTAAACATAGTTTATAGTGTGCGTTCAGTCATATGACCACATTTTTCCCACAACATGAACATTTTTCTCTCCCGTGTTTCGAGAGGAGCTAAAGAACGCTTGGCCTGTGAATTAAGCCCACGCCTATTGGCTGTTGTAGCCTGTAGCTAAATGGCTTGTGAGACATCAATATCTACTACTATGTAGCAACAATGAGTCTTGATTTTTTTGCATGTGATTTTTAGAGTAGTATTTTTTCGCGTAGAATCTGTTGTTCGTACTATGTACAATGAAACCCTAATGATGTCTACCTCTAGCCCTCTTCCAGGCTATAGGTATATATTAACGTCCATGACTTCTAGTACTTACTACTACATAGCAGACCCAGGGCTCGCGATAGGGCTCCGCTATTCGACTCTTAGCCCCCGCGGAAAATGATGTTAAACCCTTGTTCTGATGTTCCGAACTGTTGATAAGTGGCCTTTGTTATCATTCATTAGAATGCTAATAAGTACATCAAATTTGGCCGGGAGTTTCGGCCCATATCGTTTAGTGGAAGGCTAGATTGATTGCGAACTGCATCGTGTAGTAGAGTTATATAATATGTGCGAGATTCTCCACAGTGACTAGCTTCACTGTAACATCAAGACTACTACCTCACACTATGCCTTCTGTTGCATCTTGAATAAACAACGATATTTCTCTAAACATCGGCAATAGAAGATTATTTGGTGGCCTCTTTCCATGAACAAATATCAAGCCGCCCATACAACACAAACTAGGCCAACATAATGTCCCAGGATATCGCACAGCTAAGAGCGGCTTATATCGGCAAGTCTCTGGCCGACAATGCCCAGATTGAGAGCCCCGCCGCCGTTCTCGACCTAGCAAAATTGGAAGCCAATTGCGAACGCATGCTTGAAACTGTCAATCGGCTAGGTTTAGGCTGGCGGCCGCACGTGAAGACGCATAAGGTGTGTTGAAGCCTATGGTGCTCGACAGCAGACGATGATACGTTGGCCCTTTGTACTCCATTCCGGCGACCCCAATGGTGGCAGGATCGGGAAACAAGGGCCGGCCTGTGCTCTTTGGCATAGCATCGAATCATTGCACGTGTAATAGCTCGTGAAGAAGCTTTGTGAAGGGTACTTTTTTTTTTTTTCTATACTAACTAAAACTCTGCCTCATCCTATGATCTTCTTAGACTATTGAACTTACCCGCCTTCAGGTTGGCGAAACTAGCCCAGAAGTCAATTTGGTCGTTTCAACTGTGATCGAAGCGGAACAGCTTATCCCGTTGCTCAAAGAGTTCCAGGCTAAGGGCCGCAAGATCAATGTACGTGCATATATACCTCCGCCTACTTCAGCCGCGATAATATGCTGACACGTGATTAGGTTCTCTACTCGTTCCCTCTGTATGCTAGCGCCGTCCCGCGGCTTGCCGCCTTTAGCAAGGCACTTGGTACCGCCTCGCTAAGTGTAATGATAGACCATGTCTCTCAACTCGCCCATGTCGCCCAGATCACCGCCGTATCAGGCCATGTGCCTCTAGTCTTCATCAAGATCGACGGAGCCTACCATCGCGCCGGCGTTCCCCTGCCATCAACCCAAGCCTCCGGCCTCATCAAGGGCCTTCTTGACCTCGACGCCGCAGGCTCTGCTGTCTTCCACGGTCTGTACATCCACGCCGGCCATTCTTACGACACGCGCAAGGACTGGGATGCTCTTGAATACCTTGTTGGCGAGTTTGAAGCTCTGGCTACCGGCGCTGCAGAGGTAGTCGCCCAGAAACCCGGTATGCCGCTTGTGCTTTCCGTTGGCGCGACGCCAACCGCGACGAGTCTCCAGCACCCCGATATCAGCGATGAAGCTGCGACGGGCGCTGCGCGCCGCGTGGCCGATGCCATGGTATCTCTGAAGAAGCAGGGCTTTGTCCTAGAAGTCCATGCTGGCGTGTACCCAACGCTAGACCTGCAGCAGCTAGCTACGCACGCACGGAGCGCTGACCTGCTCGCTGCAGACGATATTGCCATCACCATCCTGGCCGACGTCGTCTCGGAGTATCCCGCCCGGGGGGCGAATGGCACTACCGAGTACCTGATCAACGTTGGTTGTCTCGCTCTTGGTCGTGAGCCATGCAAGGACATGGGACCTACAAGCGGTGTACATTACAACAGCTGGGGTATTCCCAAATCATGGCCGGCAGGCTTCCAGAATATCCTTCCTGGTAAAGAATTTCCAGCCGTTCATGGCGGATGGCAGGTCGGTAAGATTAGCCAAGAACACGGAATCTTGATGTGGAAGGGGCCCAGTGAGCAGGAGATTCTATTGGCGGTGGGCCAGAGAGTGCGTATCTGGCCTAACCACTCGTGTATCGCAGGCTCTGGGTTCTCACACTACTTATTGGTAGACAGCCGAAAGTCTGATGATATCATTGTCGATGTTTGGGCACGTTGCAGTGGATGGTAGATGTCACGCAATGTTGGGTCTGGATATTTGTTAATATATGTAATATCTTATAATACCATAAAGCGCTAGTAAACGCTAGTTTTTGTTTTCATATTTCAAGAACGATGGTTCTAGATTTTATATATAAGTTCTAGCGCATACTACAGCTTAGTCAAACTTCAAGCAGTCCTTGATAAGCCACTATAACACCGAAATTAGTTTTGAGTATCCACGGCGATAGGCTTTTAGATATTACTCACAAGGTGGCCGTTGCTAACGGCGGCGACGACTTTTTCAACTGGTACTCTGTCTGGCATAACCTATTCAAAGTTAGCACTGAATATACGCCATCATACAGTTTCAAGGGTCCTTACAAATATGGTTCCATCGATTTCTTCCCACCATAGTTCTCTACCAGCTAAGGTCTTGACCTTGTCACCTACACACCACGGGGACTTTGTGATGATATGAGCCTGGATGAAGCTATCGATATTATCGTCTATCTTTTGACGGCCTGTAGGACCTTCGTAAGCGTTAGTTCCCATGGAATCATAGTCGGCCTTGCGCTCCCATGTCTTATACGGCAAAGCGTCAAAGGCAGAGTTTATAGGCGCTAAAATAGTCACTGATGAGCGTGGGTCGCTCATCAGCGTGCTAGTGGCTACATTGTCGTTGGCATTGCGCGTGAAAAGCGAGATAGACCTTTCTCGGCCGATGACGTCGCTAAGCAGCAGTGTCGCAGAAACAAAGGTCTGAAGGTCTGCCATTGTTTGAGAAGGGTGTCTGTAGACCAGACAATAGGTCTAATATAGTAGCGCAGTATCAGGTGGAATCGTCTTGTTTAATTGTAAGTGGTTGATTGGTAAGGGTTTACAGCTGCATATACACGAGTCGCTTTAAGGGTGCTAGAGACAGTAATAGCGTAGGGTGTTGGTG
Organism: Endoconidiophora laricicola; assembly: GCA_001640655.1. Lineage (NCBI taxonomy): Eukaryota > Fungi > Ascomycota > Sordariomycetes > Microascales > Ceratocystidaceae > Endoconidiophora > Endoconidiophora laricicola. Next base: position 10,182 of record LXGT01000418.1, on the reverse strand, counting down.
ACAAGGCAAGACACGCTTTAAAGATTCTCTTTAATATTGGAGAATTAGTCTTTGGTTAAGCGATGCTACACACTATAGTAAACATTTATAGAGTCACGTTGTCATAGGACGGAGAATAGTTTCCGTCTTGACTGGCGAATTTACTGTGTTAAGGTGGCGGATAATGACGTCGATTGCTAGAAAGGGAAGCTACCTTTAGGCCGATAAGCACCGTGCAGACAGTGCTATCTGCGTTACCCGCACGTATCCAACATAATTCGTAATCCACAACAAAACAAGGCCTACTACTATACTTTGCTGCCAACCCACAGAGTAATATATTTGTCATTACTCACAGTTAAATTTACGTATAACTAAATTGAAACTCAGGCCTGATACCCTCGATACCGCCTTCGGCACGTCTTTTCCACGATAGCAACAGCAAAACAACAATGCTTCGTCGTCCCGCGACCACACTAGCTGTCACAGCCGAAGATATAGCCGCATACGAAGACCGCCGTACGCGCGAGCACGCTATAGCTGAACACAATGCCCGTGTGCGCGCCCAGACCATGCATCATCAACACCAGAAACAGCTCCGGAACGGCACCGGAACGGCTGGCAATGGACGGCTAGAGGAAGACTCGCTGTTGGGCGACGATGCGGACATGACGGAGGAGCAGATTTTGCAACTACATAATCAGCAGAAACAGCAGCAGCTACAGCAGGCGCGCACTACGCGGACTCGAGACCAACGTATTGGTGCGCCGCGTCGCGCCGCGTGAGGAATCCTTTTCATTATATATTTTACTTCAGCTTGTAGATTTTGGTTAAGGAGAATGTTGATGGGGAGTATAAAAGGAATAACACATACGCATACGACATGAGGTCGGGAAGAGAGCTGTTGAGCTATGAAATCGCTTATAGGCCCGAAGAAGATCACATACGATGAAAGCAGAAAATTTGTTACGATAGATGCCAATCATCAAGTCAATCATCAGCCATCAACTGACCTTCTTCTTGGGCACTCTAGCTACTTGAGTTATTCTTGTTTGTCCTCCAAATTGAAACAATTTATTAGAATATATGCTGATCAGTCGTACCCCCCTCCCCCATGTAGCTTGTGCTTTGTTTTTACTCTACTTTACAGTAAACACTACTTTTTTATCTCGGTTTTTGTCTTTAGACAACTTTCTGGAATTTCTACCATCTAGTACCCCTCTATCAGAACTACTCCATCTCCACCACCTAGAAACCCTCTTTGGTACATAGTATCTGCTATAATGGAGTTATGTGCAGGTTTTTTTTTTTTTTTTCACCGGAATGCATCCGTTCGCTTCTAACTCGAACGCCTACTCCTTGAGACATGTTCTACCTTTACACACGGTGATGAGCATGTCTACCTGAAGATACTCCTGTTGCAGATTTTCTGATTCCAGTCTGGTTCCTAGCTCAGTAAATCTCCGTGTCCATATGGGATGTATATTAGATCAAGTCAAGAATAAAGCCAATGATGAATATTCATCTTATCTTGAAGACGAGGCCAAGTAGCCATCCAGCACAATATCATTCATTTTACAAAAACATCGTTTCTTGAGTTGATGCTTTAACTTCGCAGCCCACCTTTTACCAATCCATCTGTCAAGGTGTTGAAGTCGAGTCGAGGCAAATCCCCGTCACCCTAGTTTGCTTGGTAATTTAGTTCTACATATGACTCTATGAGAAATCTTAGCCATAGGCTTTTTGGGATACTCCATGATCTTCTCACTACACGGATCGACATGCATAAATCTAATGATGGTGACTATATCAATCATGTCGTACATACAGTCCCTCGTAAAAATATAGGCTGCTGGCCTCCAAGTGCTACAAGATTCAATGGGGGAACTAAGGGCTTTTCCGTAAACCACATGCGTGGATGGATTAGGGAACATATTCAGGAGTTTCGAGCTAGTCGGGCTCCTCTAAGATGGAGGACACTGAATGTTGAAGTTATGATATACTTGCATCTCTTGCTTTCATTTGCCTTATTGTTCTAATGTGCTGTTGATGTAAGGATAGAGATTTTCATCACTAATAACAGTTTTGATCACTACCTTAGATAGTTTTCCTCTTTACTATTGTATGATCCCATCAAATGGGATAGTTTTAACTAGACATTGAAATCCTATTTTGAATCCTCTTTTGATTTGATGTATGTTAAGTCTGCTTAACTCACAATTAGCATAGGACTTCAGGGTTGATTACCTGGACAAGTTATTACAATGGCTACTTGTAAGCAGCTACTCAAGCTTTTGACATACTGAGCTCGTTAACTCCTTAGCCTCATGGGGCCTATTGTATGCTTCTACTTTGTTTTTCTATTTATTTTAACCCCCCCTCCCCCCGACGCAAGAACGAAAGAAAAGCCTGGCATCCACTGGATTATGGGTACAACCTCGACTTCAGCATTGTGGTGCCTCCATCTTGATGCCAACTTCTTGGCAAAATATTTGGGACTGGTACTTCAGGATAGTCTTGCGACATAGCTGGTGTTACAATCAACAAGATCATGCGAAAGGTGATCGGACCAATGACATCTTTCTTTTTCTTTTTCTTTTATCAATAATATTATTCGGTTTCTGTAACTAAAATCATAAAGATCACTGACATTTATCAATGGAGGTTTTCTATAGCCTCTAAGCTGAGGGATGTAAAAGGAGAAAAAGTAAACAAGACCCATTGTTTACAGTTTTCAAACAGTGCTGACAATGGGTCTCCTGTGGCTGACTCTCATAGGTGCTGTCAGTTTTTCTTGTGGAGTCGTTGCAGCTAAAGTCACTGTGGCTAAGGTACTTCTTTTCGAAATTTCTAAGTTACTTTTTTTCGACACCTTTGTCAGTTAGTTGCCAAAAAGAAGTGACCCTTGTGGGGCTGTATTTATGGGCCTTTTCTTTTCGGATAAATATGTCTCCTTTCCTTTAGTCTTTCTTTTGTGGGTGTTTAGTTTAGTTTTCTATCATTTTGTATGGAGGTGGGAGCACAAACTTCACATTGCAGGTGTGCTCTGAAATACTACAATTTACGTTGGAATTTTCAGAGCCCTTACCTTACTAATGGAATGAAGTATTTAAACAACTATAAGATGAGGACAATCCAGGACTAATCTACTAGTTCACCCCATTGAAACATGAAACCCACATCTATTGTTGATAACCCATCTTCGATAGGCACAATTGTCTCAATCCTACTTCGGTTGGTCTCACCTATCGCATTTTATTTCTGCTTACTTTGTATTTATTAGGACTCGCTCAGATGTCTTCATAGTTCTAAAAAATAAATATTATTTTGAGAGACCCTGCGTCACTACTTATACATCTTGTGGGAGTGCGAATGAGAAAATAAATTTGTCTTTTATCATTAGTTCTGGCTTAGGGGAACGATATCGGCTAGAAGTAATTGCTGAAAGGGCAATTCAAGTAAGTGGGCCAGCACGTGCACACATGCATACACCTCTGCACACTCTGCACGTGAGTGATGAGTGACACTACCCTATGACACATTAATTATAAGAATATAAGAAATAAAAATAAAAAACCCAGATAAGCTTGTATAGGCCCACAGGCAGCTATCATAATAGTTTGTTTAGGTACTCTATAATCAACCTCAGAGTTTGTATGCATTTGTATGCATCTTTGATCAAGTATCAGGCACCTACCTACTACAGAAGTAGGACTACCTAAGTAAAGTTAAGTAAAATTAGGAGTTTGGAAGTTTGTCCAGGCTGGGTTTTGAACCAACTGTTCCATGTACAATAACATTGATTGATACAATACCAGGAGCAGCACACGGTACCATTGAGGCTATAAAAAAAAAAAAAAAAAAAAAAAAAAAAAAACAATTTGAATGTTTGTTAGAAATAAATCTATAAAAAGGGTTCGATATTGCCTAGCAATGTACACATAGCAAATTAAATAGGCATAAAATACATAACACATTATCATTAAAATAGTATGTGAGAGGCACCCTGATAATTAGAATATAAAATGAAGCAAACAACAGTGGATACTGACAGAGAGTATTAACAATCAAGAATGGAATATATCTAGAGTTGGATATGAATCACTCAACTACTGCTAATCTTCTGATTGTTGTTAATCAAAAATGCTGATAAAACCAGCATCTATCCTTGTCAATTGATAATCTTGATGGGTCTAAAGCTAGTGTGTGTGTGTATATTTTACGTCTACCTACGTGGTCTAAAGCTAGAGACACCATAATTCCTTTAAAGTCTTGACAATACAGCAAAACATGTAAATAAGCATAGCGCAGGTGTAACATGGATTGACTTTAAACGCAAGAATATATTCAGATAGCCTAAATCATGGGCAAACCCCGCATTCGCATTAAGATCGTTATAACCCTATTCGGCCTTAAATCATATACACAACCAAAAATGAGTGCCAAAATTTTTTAAAGTAACATCTAACATAGTACTACTACCAAATGACTAAGTAAAAGAGGAAATATGCGAGCGAGTGACAGGTGGTCCTAAAAAGTACACGTAAATTAAGAAAAAGTACTTATGAAATGTTAGCCGGGTATGTGGGTGTGTGTGTTTGTGCGTATTTTAGCCAAAAATTATCCCCATAACTTTTAGAAATTGATCTCTTTAAATACCCACTAAACCGTCTACTTTAAAGAGGCAGCAGTTGAAGCTGTTAGAGCACGACTTAACAGTGGATCTGCTCACTCACACGGTCAACGTTACAAAGTAAGCATTGTACTGTAAATAGTTATCGTTCCAATATAAGCATCACTAGTTACTTTGAAAGTAATACTTACTGCCTTCGGTTTCATGTAGCCTCGTCTGTCTTTTTCGTGCTTGATGATGTATCTAGGGACGACCTGAGTAGCATCTTCCAAGCATTTTGCGATCATTTTTTTTCGTGACGCTGGTTGTTTCCAGGCCGTTTCTGAAGTGCAGAGCTATTTGGCCAAAAATGAAAATGCTGTTAATTCGGTGTTTCTCAATTTCGGTACCTGGGTCGAAGCAAATCTTGATGACTTCAGAGTGTCTCGAGCAGCAGTGGTTCTTGGCTTTATTGCATAGCTATTCTTGGTGTGGCTAATATCTGGGATGCATTTTGAAGTTCGTTGTTAACTTGGCGGAGCTTGTTGGTGATCAGGAAGGCCTCTCCGTTGCGGGAGTCTCCTACTGGTAGGCGAATGAAAACCCGATTGTCCGGCTGCGCCTTGGGCTGGATGTGCCTCGCCATGATGGCAGGTTTGAAGCGGTTGGCAGCTGCCTTGCGCTTTTCCTGTTGCTTGGATACAAAAGTTTGCTAGCCCTGAACCTTCGGGGGGGGGGGGGGGGGGCTAGCTGCTTCTTGAGTGCTGGTGGGAGGTTATATTTTTCGCCTCGGGCTGGCTCTTTGCCGGGGCTAGGGGGCGATAGGGGCCGCAGTGTTGTTACCGCTCGGGGGTTGACAAGAATGGCTTCCGTGAAAGAGCTTGTTGTTACTCTATCGACAGTGTCTCGAACGAGGTCAACATGTGCAGTTTTTCGAGGCTCGGAAGGTCGCGCATTCTACAAAATAGATAGCTTGGACTGTTAATGCCTTCTATTGGCCTAGTAATTCGAAATACTCTTCTTTGTAACCACTAACAATTCTGCCTGTAGACTACTCAGGTGGAAGGAATACTAGTAGGGAGGCATGGACAATAATATGTAAGGGGATCGATTGCTAGTAGGACTGGTGATAAGGGCCAGGCCGAAGCACTAGACTTGGAACAGACAGACACAGGCATAGTGACTTCTGAGTTTACCGCGAACGATTTCAGGACGACAATGGGGTGCTACGATGCTATTGTGACCATAACATGAATACAATCTGGAAATCCAAAAGGGAATTAAGAGATATTTTGGTGACAAAAAAGATCTGGAGCTATTCTAGGTGTTCTTAAAGAACTCTTGGTCATATAAGGATAGTTTCCCATACAACATGCACCCAACTCACTAAGACCGCCCGACAGGGACACTGGTTACACTAGAGTACGGCGCTGAAGCTACGACTTACCTGCTCCATTTTGCTTGTCTTTTCTTGCTTTAGCTTTCTATTTTGCCGTTATACTACTGCTGTCCTGCCTCTTCTCTGTTTTAGCTTTGATGTTGTTTTTATGCTGTTTTCAGTAACATTTTTTCTGTATATTTACTTTGGGATTTTTTACTTTACCTTTCTTTTGCTTTTTTTATACTAGGGGCTATCGATATATGCAGACATGCTAGAGCAGCTTAGCTTTTTCAGAGAGACTCCAGGTATAGACTTGATACAGTAACAGCTAGAGTTACTTCTACAAGATCGAATCGCAACAATAAGCCCCGAGGCGTGTCAAGGGGAGCATGTGCTATGAAAAACCAATGCCCCAGAAGGATGTGGGCACAGCAGCAAGGCAGTCAGCTGATGTTGGAGGAGAAGTGGACACTATATAGTAGGGATTCCAGCACGTTCGGAACTTGAGATGAATCGAGGTAGCGTCTACTGCTGAATAAGGCAATATAAAGCACAAGCTAGAAGAGGAATATGTGACTGGTTAGCAGATATCCTAATAAATTGTTTTGATTTGGAGGACAAACAAGAATAACGCAAGTAGCTATAATGTTACAACGAAGCTAGTTCATGACAGAGTTGCGAGGCGGCTAACTGAGTCATCTAGGCGGCGATGTTTATGTATCACTATTAGTTATACAAATTTATCTTGCTGTAATACCTCGATAGAGAGCCTCGTATATATTACACTAGTCAGTAATTATATCACAAATCATTGATATGTAAAAACAAGAAAAAAAAGGCACTTAAAATTAACCCCGTCAATGTTTTTTTTCAACTCATTACTCGATTAGATGCTAACTATGACGAGACATTTCATGGCATTAGTCGGAGTAGCTATCCTAGTGTATTTTATTAGACAGCAATTCTCATATTTTGACGGCCCTTGGCAGAACAAATTGGGTTGGCATACACGAAGTGTATATCTTGCAACAACTATCATAAGCCCAAGGCTGTTTGGAGGCTGTGATCGTAAGAGGCATCTTTTTCCTTAGCACATACGATAGCTCGTGAACGCCACAGAGAGAAGCGACACAGACTTGATGGACTATTAGCACAGAGTTGGACATGGCAAGTGCTACGGAGCATGTCTTTAGCGCAAGCCTACCGTTTTAGCGGGTTAGGAGTCATGTTATAGACGAGTAACATAAGAGATGGCACAATAGAGCTTGTAGTATCAAAGAGAGACAAAGCAACATGCTGCCTTGGCGCTGACGGCGATGCGATGAAACTAAACAGGCGCAGTAATATGCTTTAGAGCGGCCTTCTGGGGGAACTACTGAAGGAGAAGATGTCTTGAAATGGCGCCTGTAGTTGTGCTAGAGGTCGTACAAGGGTTATTTTGGGTGAACTGTTTGAGCCGAAGTGTAAGACTTAGGCTAATACAATGCGCCCTACTTAATAGAGATATAAACTTCCTACAGACGAATGTATAAACATAGTGACTAAACTACTACCTAGGCAAATACGAAAGAAAAGGCTTACTCGTGTTTGGCTATTTGCATAACGTTATGTGGTTGTTCGTACGGAGGGGGAGTGAATACATAGAAAAGAGGCTTAGGCGGGAAGATTATTGACGTATAGACTTATTATGGTGTACAGGAGGTGATCGGAATAGGGTTATCTAGAACCTAATGCGAAAGCGGGATTAGCACATTATCTTAGGTGCTTTGTGCTGTAATTTTGACATACAGCTAGACGTCAGTAACTAACTAGTTAATAGCTTGATATCTAGGTTTAGTACAGAAAAGGTACTACTTAGTGACATTTAAACGTACCACGTTATTTTATCAAAATGGCTTCTTTTTGCGCATAGTACTACAATTTATGGCTCTACGCTGTCTCTTTGAGCCTACTTTACTTGTGAGGAGGCAGGCGAAGCTGCTAAACCACACGCTTACGTTGATGGCTACCACTTCAAAGTTGATAGGCTCACTCGCTCCTATAAACGAATTGTATTCAAGTATACAGTAAGTCTTGCTACTGCACATGAATCGAAGCGGCGGGAAATTTTATGCAGATGACAACTTACCATTTTAGCGTATCTTCGTGGTGGCAAGAGGGTCGGTCGTTGGGCTATATTGCTTGAAGACAGTGCTCACAGTCACCCTGCTGCTAAAGAGAGCTCCTCTCACTACTTGAAAGATTTAAATACGGAACGACTTAGCTTTCAACGTATTGTGACCTCAGTCTTATCATTTCGCATGTTACAACGTATGATTCATGTTTCGATACGTGAATGGGTCGTGATAACTATATAGTATAACTGATGATTACTAGATGTTCCTAGTTCGGTAGATGCGCTGCCAACTATGTTCTCTGAGTGCATCATACGTTGTTTTCAGAGACAGAATAATAAAACCGATAACTGACGATATATTATCAAAACTAAGCTCACTAAAATAAACCAGGTTGAAGATAAAAACAACGTATTCAAAGTGGCTATCAAGTCATAGGCAAATTCCGCGTTAGAATTATGGTTGTATTGACCCTATCACGGCACTGAATCAACGTTCCGAGGAACGTTGATAACCACGTGGAAAATTTGGCTACAAAGTTGGTTCTTTGGGAGCAGAAGTACGAAGATGCAGCGGCAATGGAAACGAAAGAGGTATTGGCAGTGACAACGACGGTAGTGCAACAAAATACGGGACCGGTGGTATGAGGCGTCTTATGGTGTCAATCTGTTCTTGGTTTTCTATCCCCTAAGATTGATCTTCTGTTTGACGGTCAGGCCGGGCTTGGTCTGTTTTCCCGTTTGTTTCCTTGCTTTTCTCTTTATATCTAGTACCTGTTTGCACCACACACTCACATGTCAAAGGAGAAAGTTCCTTTTTTAAGGTACTTGTTACTAGACTGACCGTGGGACAATAATACACACACATTTAGTTGGTACTATAATAAGTACCTTCAGAAACCGATCTGACGTTCTTCCTTTCTGACAAGTAATAGTGGCTCTACAAAGTCTCTTTCTTCTCGTAGGCTAATCAAACGAAGACTGCCTGAAGCTTCAAGCTTATGCCCATCTAGGAAGGAATGTTATGTGGTACCTGTTATATGATGCTCATTCGATAAACGCCATGGTTGTGAGATCATATCAAATTGGAAGGGGGGGGGGGGGGGGGGCTATTGAAGTTCTGAGGTGCACTGTAGTCGTTGTATCCACCCCCCTTCTCTTTATTTCTCGCTAAGGGAGCCTACCATGAAGAGATGCTTATATGCGGGACGTAGGGGAACATATCAGAGTAGCATGAGAGCAAAGCAGTCAGCGTAGTTTTTCTTACTGTAGCCGACAAAACACTCGTCTAGCATCTATTACGAAGAAGTAGAAACACGAGAGAGGGGCGTTGCACCAAGTGACACGATATCTTTTGCTTTTGCTATCACTAGTCAAAGAAAGAAAGAACGGAGAGGCGAAAAAGAAACAAGGCCTGATATTGCAAGATTATTCTAAGTGGCCAGCTAATACAAGCTTGACAGCAAGGCCCTTGACTAGTCTGTTTTGAAAGCGTTTGTCAAGACGGCAACAGCAGGTAGCCGAACAAAAGCCAAACAGAAAAGCCCGATCGACAGGCTTCGTGAAAGTCCCTTGTGTTTCTTTTTGTTCTTATTCTGAACATCGGTCAAATGCGGTGGCGCGCCTCGTCGTCTATTCTGTGGCATCGTCCATGCTGCTGTAGAATAGCAGCTAGGTATATAGTTGTATATCGTAGGCTAGTGTCACTGTAACAACATAGTCTGTCGGTCGGGAAGTTATTTTCCTTTTTCTTCGTGTCGGCCAAGTCTGGGTAGAGTTATAAGCAAAATGAACAAGAGCAAGAAAGGACTGCATCTCAGCAAAGCGTCTCAAAGCGTCTGTTTGTATGGCGGCGCCTTGTGTATGAGACAGAAAGCCCGTCTCACAGTGACTACTGCGCAGATACATCTAATTACCTAGCAGTCATCCTTTTGTGCTCTTCTTCACTGTGTGTTTCACCCTTTAGCAGCTTCTTGACTGTATAGTTTGGTCTTTTAGTACTTGTCGTCCTGAGACTCATTACCTGGTCTTGTTCGATGTCGGGATGACTGTTTATGTAGCTGTGCGTGTGCGTATGCGTGTATATTTAACGTCTAC
>LXGT01000417.1:0-23894 GCA_001640655.1 Endoconidiophora laricicola | reverse complement strand
AGACAAGGCGCCTTGTCAACATCTCTCGAAGGTACTTAGTTTTCTTAGATCTCGAATTGCCTAATGGACCTTGAACCGCGCAAAGGCAGAATAATATATAAATCATCATCACCATCATCAGTCCAATAAGGCTTAGGAGAGTTAACGAGCTCCATAAGTCAGAAGCTTGAGTAGCTGACTAAGAGGTAGCCATCACAATAACTTGTCCTAGTAATCAACCCTAGAGTCTTATGCTCTTCATGAGTAGGGTAGACTTCAAAATTACATCAAGGAGCTATTTATAATAGAGTAGGGTGCTTCTAAACATGTTTTCCATATTCACAAATAGGCCGACTTGAAAAATCGACTATACCCATCGAAAGATGTAGTTCAACGATACGAGGTCAGCTTAGTCATATACCAAATTTGGTATAAGCCAGCAGACTTGACCAATCAGAGGCAAGTAACCAACTTACTTATTAGACATTTACTAACATAGCAAACTATACCGATTTAGATTCATAGTAAAATCTGGTGTATCAACGGGTAGAAACAGAAGCATCTTAAATTATCTATCATCCGGATTTACAACATCGTAAACCCTGGTAGAAAGAGAAAAGCTTAGGGCGATAATTGATTAAGTATTGCCGCAGGTTGAAATCTAGATGCGATTGACATAGGATCTAGATACGGCACCAAAAGTCACTGGGTTTGTAACGATGTAGCACAGGTTGCAGTATGACTAAGCAGGTTTTGATTCGATTTGGTATATAATGTCTAGAATGATCGTTGATTGTAGAAAAAGTTGTCTCGTCATAATTGCCATCTAATCGATTATGAGTTACAAAAAGAATTGCAAGAGATATCAGAGGCGTGATCTGCATCAATATATTGGTATGGTCTCCAATTGAGTTCCATAGACTTTAAGTATACATCATTATTATGTTATTTGTTAGAACACCAAAGCAGGTCCTTTTGTTAAGGACTGCAATCTGATTGGCCGAAAACCTAAAAATTATAACATCACAAAACGGTACATACAACATAAGTAGATAAGTAAAGATTTTGGTTAGTTTCTAAAACTAACAAGTTACCACATACAACATATGCCCATGCCCCATAATACTATATTTGGTTGTGCCACTCATCCCGGCAGCTTCAATTCTTTTTTTTCTATAATTGTGCATCTTATGAAGTTTCTAGATATATGAAGATACTAAGTCTCTTCTTGAAGAGCTGCATAACGCGACATTACACTCATATATACTTTATATGACGCGTACGCGCCTCCTCTCTTGGTAAGTATCATCATGTCAACAAAGCCTTGTAATCAAAGTCCTATTTAGATGTTCCTTGAAATAACTTGAGTTCACTGTGAATAAACAAGAGAAAAGAGTAAGAGAAGAAAAGACAAATAAAGATCAAAGCAAATTGTGGCTGTAAACAAGCCAAAACTAACTTTCATTTTCCATCGCTTATTATTCTATGCTTTGGCTTAACGACATTATAGTTAAGAAGGCTATATAAACAAGGAGATTGGGAAGCAAGAAGTGAGTGCCACTGTTCAAAAGGGTCTAGAACTTATTTGTAACAATTATAAAAGCCCCAAAGAAATTACTTTCGGTAATGGTTTGAACTAACATGGATATCGCCCCATGCACGCTAATTATAAAACTCTATTGAAATTGGAATCTTTACCCATACTGAAGTTCGTATCCGCAGGAGAAAGATTGCGTTACACTATTGTCAGCTTTATTAGTCGCTCAATCACGGAAATGGCACAGCTATAATGTTTTATCTAATAAAACGATGAAGAAATTTCGATATTTAGTAGTAACCTCACAATAAAAACTCTTGAATTGGGATATCATCAAACTAATTACTAACAAGAAATATAGTCATACAGATTATATCCATTCACAGGTCGTTCACATCAGATATCTTAAAAGATATAAATCGCAGCTTGGTTGAAAAACTAGAACAAAAATCAGACAATAAAAAAATAATAAGAACCACTTGACGACTGGAAATAAACAGGAGATATATGAAGAAAAAATTGGTTAAAGAAAAAAATGCGCCGTGCTCCTAACAACAACTGCAAAAAAACAAGGTGTCGTTGCCGCCCATGTGACCGCGGCTAAGCCCTGGTATAGATAGTATGAGGTAATGAGAAAAAGATAGGGAGAATATCGAAAAATGAATATAAAGTTGGCAAAGTGTATGAATAAGGATAGAAGACGAGGGAGAAAAAAAACCGGCACTGTAACTCATCGTTTATAGAGTCCACGTATGAAACGAACGAAAACTGGAAATGCAAAATTATGTGAAAGATCAAACTAAAACGCATCGGCGAGACTTTGCTACAGAAGAAAAGACTGCAGAGAAAGTTCTATTACGAACGTAGGTTCCACGAGGGCTTCAGTGCCTCAGACAGATCGTTCTGCGTAAAGACAGTGTCACCAGGAAGTCTGCTCACACGGCCAGCACCTGACCGAATAGCCTGGTTATGCACAGCTGACAGGCCGCTGCGGTTGCTGCGGATACTACCGGCGTCGCTGTTATCATCTTCGTTCTTGAATCTGCGCGGCGGCGCAAAGTCAAGGCTAGTGAACGTATTGGACTTCCGAAGCATATGGGGGCTGGGCATGGCGGACAGCTCATCAAAAGTGCCGACCAAAGGAGTTGATACGGGGATCCTGGGGGCGTAGGCACGCTTCTCCAGACCTGGGCTATCGGGTCTTCCGGCAACACGATCAGCCATGCTAGTAGGAGGGGCGAAGTCCGAAGCGGACAGCAGAGCGAGAGAATCGTCGCCCAGTCTAGCGGGGTTAGGCAGGGTCGAGAGAGCAGCAGGAGGGGGTCCTCTGCGGCGGGGCGCGGTAGAGGCGGACGATCCAGGTCTGATTTGAGAAGCAGACGAACCAGAGCGAGGACCCACGTTGGACATGGAAGAGTTGGCACCGAAGCGGGGAGGAGGAGGGCCACGCATGCGAGGACCACCACGGTTAGGAGGAGGTGTCATGGCACGACGAGTAACAGGTTGGGCGTAGGGCATAACGAAGGACTTGGAGTTTGGGTCCATGTATGTCTCACCATGGTAGGACTGGTCATAATCTTCATAGTACTGAGCACCACCGGTACCACCCTGGTGAGGAACACCAACATTCTGGTACTGTCTAGGGAGGGCAGGGACAGCAGGAGCGTCATTGGGCTTGGTGTAATCCTCGAAGTATTCCTTGTAGAAAGAACGGATTCGGTTGGCACGGTATTCGGGGTCTTCGGTGTCCATGATGTCGTCCGGAGGTAGAGGGCGGTTTCCAATAGAGATGCGGTTGTATTGGGCAAGAGGAGCAGACAAAAGACCACCAGCGCTAGAGTTGAGATCGAAATAAATAGAACGACGAGCACCACGGCCGCGGGTTTCATCATCATAAGTATCCTCGGGGTATTGGGGCTGGGCAGAGTTGTCATCTTCAGGATAGGGGGCCGCAGGGGCTTCGCCATGAACGGCCACGCCAACTGACAGGGAAGAGGGAAAGTTAATAAATGACTGAGGGCTATGGCCAGAACCACCTAGATGACCAGGGGCTGACGAGTCCTGGTCAGGGAGCTCGGAAGCCAAATGGCGCGCATGGTCAGGCATGTCAGATTCGGAAGAAACAGCGACATTTGGCAATTCCCAAGAAGGAGTGGACACGTTCTGGATCTCACCGCGTACTACCGCAGCGGCCGGCTGCTGAATATCGGGCATCTCAGTGAGGCCAATGCCAAAATGGGTATTAGAGTCAGGGTAAGGAGCAGTGACATTCTCTTTGAGAACCATGTCATCGTGAGGAGAAGCGAAGGGGTCCTGAGTTGAAGAAGCAGCTGTTAACGAGAAAGGATCCTGAGGAGAGCCCGCCGACACAAGGCTGTCGTCCACGGAGATTCTAGGCGTGTTGGTGGAGCGGGGGGTCGGTGGCATATCGAAGGGATCCTTTGTAAGCACGGCAGCGGGCGAAGGTGGCATAAGACTTTGGCGGTTACGAGAGGAAGGCGCATACACAGAGGCACTGTCGTTGGCGTCGCGGCGGAAAGAACGCATCGAGCCAACATCGCTAGTAGCGTAGTGCGTGATGGGACGGTATGGATCGGTCTCCTGGTCGATAGAACGAGCTATGGAGTTCATCGACTCGCGCGACTGCTGCAACTGAGGGGGCAGCAGGTAGGGAGATGACATGTTCATGTCCATGGAGATCTGGCCACGATGCATGCCAGTCTTCTCGCCTATGCCTAGAGTAGCGCCAACACCACCCACCTTGACCTTGGCTTTTTTCCCGTCAGGTTTCTTGCTTTCAAGGCCATAGTCATAGTCTTGTGCAGCTTCTAATTGGTCCTCCTTGCGTTCGCGAAGTCTGTTCTTGTTCCAGAACCACACGCAAGCAACAGCAGCTCCAAGTAGTGGCAGTCTGGAAATGGGTGGAACATACAGGTCAGTGAAAGTTCTAGATTCGTTCTTGCGTCAGGGGGGGGGGAAGGAAGGAATTATTCCTTCATCATGACTCGTTTCGCCACGATATAGGTCTTAAAACTTACATGATGGATAGTGCAATGGGCAATGACAGGTCTTTTGACTGGTACGGTTTCTCGCAGAAACTGGAACTACTGTCTGTGGCACAGATTGAGTCTGAACTTGAAGTAGTGGTGGTTGATGATCTCTCGTAGATCTCAGTTGGCGGCTCCAGCAACACATGGCTATTCATGGGGAGACCACCACTGCTTTCGAGGGCCTCTGACGGGATTTTGGGGGCGAGCTCAAAGGCATCGCTGTCAACTGCTGGGACGCCCATCAGTGAGTTATTGGAGTAGCAGATAATATGATAAATAATTTAACAGCAGTTTCATATAGTGAGTGCTGTCGATGGTGGTAATTTCAAGATATATAGTGTTGAGAGATCACAACTAGCATAATATATTGCAATACTGAAGGTCGTTGATGAGCCAGAAGCTAGTAGTGGTCCGCGGCTATAACAACGAGATGAAAAAAAAAAAAAAGAAGAGAAAAAAAGAAGGTAGTGATAAGGTTGTATTATAACCTTAACTTGCTCGGCAAATGGCGACGGTCGACGTCTGAGCAAACGAAAGAAAGGGCAGATAATGAAGCAATACGATCAAATTCCAGAGCTGGAATCTCGGTAGACTACAAACTGTGCAGCTCGGCGTGCACTAGTGAGTGGCAGCAAGTCGGTGAGTAGGCGTAGAAGTCGGAGACAGAGTCGTAATAATCAAGAACGTTACTGTGTTCTTCACGCGAATGCGCACAGCAGAACTCAATATGCAAAACAAGACAATGGTGATAATTCTCCCCGGGGCGTAAGATATGGATAGAGCAGAAAAAAAAGAAGGACCAGAGTTGCGAATAACCTCAAATGCTAACAACTCGAAATAGCAAGAAGCAAACCAAGCACTTTTTCACCTTGAAAATGAGTGTAACGCCTGAAAGCAGGCTGGTGTATATCGAACGCGGAGATGGCGGACGAGGTGAGGCTCGAGAATGTGGGGGGTGATGAGGCGAGACGGCGAGGTTGAGAAAGGAAAGAAGGAGAGAAAAGAAGAAGAAAAAAAGGAAGGAAAAGAAAGAAAGGAAAATAGAAACAGTAGGAGGCAGGTGTGGAGAGTCGAACTGCCAGTTCAAAGGCAAGACGACACTGGAGGATCGATCTGAAGGGGCATTCCCAGCAGCAACGGAAACTTGCCAGCATGATGGCCGGCCAAAACAATAGGCAGTGAACAAAGCAAACCAGCAAGCCGATAGATAGCTAATCTTTGCATTATTTCTTGAGTTTCTCTGTCCTATCTGTTTCTGTCTTGTTCGCAGAGCGTCTGTAGAATCTGCTGCTGGATTGCTGCAAAACAGTACCGTTCCATACAATCTTGCACGAGGGTTTGCAATGCAGCGGCCAGCCAAGGGGGGGTGTCGCTGAAGTCATGGGTTATCTGTTATTATCAGACACTTCTTATGAGCAATCCCAAGGTCGCTTGTAGTATAAAGTTCGCGGAGGCGATACCTCGCAAAGCTACCGAAACGGGGGGTGGGCTTTTCTTTCTTTGCCAGAGCCTGAAATCATGCAGGTACAGACAGAGACGCCTTGTCGTTTCGTGACCCGCCCATCCCTTTCTTAGTTAAGTACCACTGCATTTACAGTAATCATTAGTTCGCTTCTAAGCTTCAGGCTTTACCAACAGTGGCGCCTGCAAGAACGCTAGGTACAGAATCAGCCATCTTTCGCATTTCGGACGAGTTAGGCGTTGCTTTCTTATTCTTTGGTTTGCTTGCCATGGTTTGTTTGTTTTGTTTCCCTTGCTATCTTTTTTTTTCTCTTTGAGTGGCTCGCTCGCTATCTTAATTTATTTGCTGGCTTCAGCAAAAACTGCCTGACTTACACAAATAGATAGATTATACTTAGTTGGCCAACCTCGACGGTCCAGAAGGCTCGGCTTGGGTGCAAGGTCCGTCGTCCATTGCTTTGGTTTTTTTTTTTTTTTTTCATTTGCTCTGATACTAGTAGCAGCTTGATTTCATTAGTCTCTATGCAAACTCCAATAGCAAAAAAAAATATAGAATTAATATATATTTTATATATACATATTCTTTCCCATATGCCTTATTCTCCGCAGGTTCTCCTGATCCTTAGCTGCATATAGCGAGTTAGTTTCCTCTAGGCTTATCTCTGAGGGATAACTCTTGCTTAGTGGTTCCTCCCCCTTCCCTCCACGCCCAGGAACGAAATTAATAAGGGATTTATCTAATCCTCCCCCAATCTTCTGCATTAGAGCCAACTTCGTCCGGGAGGCGTGGCCTACTAACAACCTACTTTGCTCTTGCTTTTAGCCACTATAGCCTCACTTACAGCCTGTACTACTGAACCTTGTGCTCGCTGTTGGCCGCTGTATATATTCTCGGGAGAATAAAGCAAGATACTGCTTGAAGCACTGCACTGATGAATGCTATTATTCTGCTGACGGTCCCAAGATATCAGCCTGGTCAGTTTGTAGGTTTAGCGTTAGTCTGTCTAGCCGATTATCACACAGCAATTGCATGGAAGGTTGCCAAAGACTATATGTCTGGTTTGTGGGATATCATCATATGTCGCCTAACAAAGTTGGCTCGTTATCCATCTTATGTTTTTTATATCAACCTCTGGCGAGCTGCCTCGTTTATCAGCACTAGAGACAAACAGCCTGCAACATAATATGATGCAGCATGATGTATGTATTAAGCTGTTCAACAAGCGAAAAATCAAAACAAAAAAGTAACTGTCTAGTTGTCAGTGCATATCGACAGCACCCTTCTCATCCCAATCTTGGTGTGCTTTTTTGTCCTGCACACGCAATCGCCAATAACATTAGGGCAAGCTTACAGGTCGATCCATTTCCTTCAACAGTATAGATATACTGAGTATGTTGCCAGCTCAGCGCTACTGTGTTGTTAGCTGAAATTGGACCGAATGTAACGACTTGGAACTTGTCACTTTTACTGCTATTTCTATAAGCGACTGCATGATACTCCGCCCTTATCCTGCCATTAAGCAAAGCGGACTCGTATATATTCTACTACTGTCTACTAGCATTGGGAGATATACTAATCCAAGTAACGGCGCAGTATCTATATAGTTCTAGAAACTTAGTAATATTAATGATTGAAAAAAAAAGTAACGGCGCAGTACACCCGAGCGGCTTGAGAAATAAACTTGGTAGAAGAGCAGCTCGTCCCTGCCCAACTCACTAAAAAGACATGACATCTCTAATTATTACAGTAGTAGCTAGCTTGCAATACGCTACATGAGAGGGTGAGTAGAGCAAATAATTTTAAGTGTTGCAAAGAGGAGATTAAGTAACAAATAGGCAAGAATGTCTCTTTCTCACAGGCCTTCTACAACCAAGCCCGCCAGTTCCAGACTCAAGAAGCTAACATAGTAGAAGGGGCTTGTTAGATGATCGCAAAACAGCAAGGACTAATCCCAGTCCTGAAGCTCTACCGAAATTAGGTAGAGAGGCAAATACTAGTGTGTGCTAGGCTAAGGCATGATCCAATGACCAGGGGGGGTTGAGCAGCTCGTCCAATCACACAGACGTGCCTTGGGCGCTGGCGTTGCAATGGCCGCATCGTGGTCGGATACACATGTGGTATCATATCAACATGGGCCCTGATAACCGCCCTCTTTGGTATAATATTGATATCTACGAAGGGGTTTTCAATGCTTGTTCAAGACACAGAAGAAAAGCAATGAGAGGAAGATGTTAGTGCCAACTCGCCTAAGTCTTTTGACATTACACAATAAGTCGTGCTAGTGCACTGTTCCTGCAACGCAACTCAAACCTTCATATTCGCTACTCAGCTTGGCTCAACGCGCTTTCTGGTTCGGTTTTGACAGGCGGAGAACTGTGTTTGTCAACCTAACTGGTATTTTCTTTGCATTCGTTCTTGGTAGCATTCGGTCTTAGCAACAACATTGGCAAGTATTTTCTTAGTCGTTAGCGCTTATGGAGGGGTGGAGGGGGGGGGGGGCCAAAAGACAGCCTGATTGTAAGCAGCACTCCAAGAAGAGTTCGTGTAAGATAGAAACGAAGAAGGAAAAGCTTATGTTACGTATAATTATGCCATGTCCAGTCTTTACGCAAAAGCGGCTTAGCAGGGAAACTTGCGCCGTGGTTCTACGAAGCAAAGCCTACCACTGAGTTAGGTCATCATATTGTAGTTTGCTTATAGCTGAACATAACTGACAAAGCATTAAAGCTTTCTTTTGCATTATATTCAAAAACTTCCGAAACAACATAAAGAAGGAATAGCAGATCAATGTTAATCAGAAACATAACGGATATAGGGAGGTAATGATGCTCTTATTTTGCTTGGAATAACCAAATATAGCGACATGCGGCACTTTGGAGCGATATTGTAACCCTAATGTTTTGCTATTAATTATTCTGTAAATGTTATTTATATTTTGTTTTATTTGATTATGAAATGCCTTGTTCCTGACACTAAGCCAATTTTGATCTACTTTCTGTTTTAAAGACCTGCTGCTAATGTATGAGGCTCTTTTTCTACTTTGGAAATAAGAAAAAATGGAAACAAAAATTACTGGTAAAAGGTGTCTGACAGAAAAGGCACGACGATCTATTTGACAAGTCACATCATATTATTCCTTATCTAATTTTTTGTTCTCGGGTCTCTAAATGAAATTCAAACATAAAAGATATTGCTGCATATTTTCTTTTCAAGTAAGGAATCAATCAACAAGATGAAGCAAAAGTAAGCCCAAAAAAAAAAACATTGAATTAAGTATTTACTATCGAGATCGACAATCCCGGCTCGTTGCTATAGCCAAGCGGGTTATTATTTTTTTCTGTCTACTTAGCTAGACAATGGAAAATGCTTTTTAGAGGCATTGACAAAAAGTATTCAATGTATTGGCAGAAAGAACTCTTCAGAGTGTATGTTTTCTCCTAGCACCACCGCACACGAGACCATGGAATTTCCTTTTCACTTTGAGGAGACTTGTAAAATTGATTATCTGGCTTTGCCGGTAGGGTCACCAATTTAAAAAAACGACTATCTCTTGCAGAGAATGCTGTTCTATGACATGTAATGATCAGAGCTTTGTTGTTCTCAATGTCTGGTCTACCCATGCCTTATTGCGCTCTTGAAGAGAAACTTGTCCCTCTCTAGCGAGAGTACTAGTATTTGATTTGACGAAGATGAGCAGCTGGCTATTGCTTGCCGCAAGACAAGCTTATGATCAGTGCTTTCTTCTTGTCTCGCTAGAAAGAACGGCAAGCCCTAGCCTTTGCGCTCTTGATCAGATGAAATGAGGAAAGCAGAGAAAACATTGAACGACATCTTAGCTTTACCCTAAGATAGAACAACTCCAACTTAAGAACGGGATGCAGAAAAAGAGAAAGGCTGTATTGTGTTCTCTTCTAAATCGTATATGGTGCTGGGAGCTTATACCGTTGGCAATGGGATAACTGGGATGCGGACCCTAAGCAGACCCTGCTTCAATAGCTAACGTCGATCTATTCTATCGTATAATGCTAGCAATTACAAGATGAGGATACCAGAGGAAATCAACGCCAGGGGCAGCGCTGAAGACAAGATTATCCAGCAAAGGCAATAGGGAAGAAAGAAGAGGGGAGGGGGGGGGGGCCAGCAAAGAAAGAAAGAGCATGACTAGCATGGCAGTTATTTATGATCAATTATATCGTACCTAGCTGATTTGCTTATATTAGTTTCATGGAAAGTCCTGGCCCAAAACAAAGACCAAAAGAGCCCTTTTGGGCCGTCATATGGTATGCTGGAGATATCATGGCATGATATCAGAAACATGGTAGAAGGTAACTGAGCCAATGGCGCATATCTCATGATCATCGGACAATTGCTCTTCTTGTCTTACTGGTCAAAATTTAGATCCGGAAAGTCTAAATATACAACACAAAAGAGAACATTAAAAAGTCAACACGTACTCAAAAAGGAAAAAAAAGACAGACTTGGAATGAAAATAAGCTTCATGGAAGGCGCCCTGAGACGAAACACACCCCATATATTGGGATAGTCAGATGTAATTTTTTTTTAAATAAATATATGGCGTCCCTTTATTCTGTATCTGGAACATAATGGGCTGTGAGTGATGGCTGAAAGGCAAGCCCCAAAATCTCGTTCATTCTCAGGTCACCTTGAAAGACGCCGTGCAAATTGCGTATACCGCGTACCCAAAACATTACTAATAAACCTAATTTTTTTAAAAAATTTTTCTTTGCCCTTACAGGCGTAATAGTCCTCCATATCTTATATCTCACAGCGCCTCTTATCTCTATTCCTCTATTCCCCCTTCTTCTCCTTAGTCAGCTCAACTTGCCTTGCTAATCCTAACATAGGTCTACATCTACCCGATGGGCTTCTTAACCCGGTAGAACTCCGGTGCCGCTTCTACAAGCCAGCCCATTTCGACCTTGGTGACCTCCCTGATATATGTCTTGTCCTTGGACTCTAGCACCTCATGGTAGATTACCCACTCTGCCTGACGACTAAACATGAGGGAGTTAGGATGCGCGTAGAAGACAGACCCAGCGACGCTCTTGAAGGTTCCGTCCGGTTGCATCCTGGCAGCATTGGGGAAGAAACCTGCTGTTAAGCAGCGTCGTATCTTTTCACTGATGACTGTAGCCTCGCTCAGGGATGGTCTCTGGGGAAGCTCGTTCTTCTTTTTATTATTGAGCTTGTTGGACGCAGCCGCAGATGCCATTGACGCCGTCAGGTACACTGGTTCCGTCACTGTGATACCAAACCGCTCCAACATGCCCTTAAGCTGAGCACGTACGCTGATCGCTCTTACTAAAGCTTTGTAGTTAAGATAATGGTTGTGGCAAAACTGGGCATCACGTCGACCCGCTGTGACGAACGCCAAATAGACATTGAGAAGGGTCAAATGATCTCCTTCGTCGGCCGCAAATAGCCGTCGTGCTGCTTCCATAGTCTTTCGCTCATTGTCATGGACGACCCACACCGTACCGCCTAGACTGGTCATGGCGGCAATCGTCAGCATTTCGCTGAGGCAGTTGGCATCTGGCGCTGCAAGGAGAGCGCGAGCCGTCATTGGATCGAGTGCAAGTTCGGCCATGCGCAGACCGAGTGGCCGCGTGAGCTTGGCGCTATCATCGAGAGCGCCGAGGGCGAACAGAAGTTCCAGTGCAGAAGCCATCTGTGCCACTGGCGGGGGGCTAAGGAAGTCGAAGCGTAGGACATTGTCGATGCCAAGGGCTTTAAGCTGTAGAATTACCGGTGCGAGGTTGGTGCGTTGGATGTCAGGCGTACTGGACTCGGGAAGATCTTCGTAGGCTGATTCTGGGTAAAGGCGAAAACACTTTCCTGGCCTGACACGGCCGGCACGACCGGCTCGCTGTATAGCAGAGGCCTTGGATGTTGGGACGGGAATTAGAGACTCTATACGCGTGATGGGGTCGTAGTGACGCTGCTTGGCAAAGCCACAGTCAATGACGTAGACGATGCCGTCAATGGTCAGAGATGCCTCGGCAATGTTGGTGGCGAAGACGACCTTCCGGGTATGTGGTGGTGTCTTGTCAAATATGAGCATTTGCAGCTCGGTTGACAGACCAGCGTAAAGAGGAAGTGCAATAAGTTTGATTGGGATGTCCGTGAGACGTTCGGTGCCCTCGAGCACTGCGTCTACTGCCCTGTCAATTTCATCTCGACCTGTCAAAAATACGAGAATGTCGCCGCTTGGCTCGGTTGCGTGGATGTCAAGCACGGTTTTGACCGCCCTCTCGACATAGTCTTCAGTGGGTTCTTCCAGATAATATGTGTTGATAGGGTATGTACGGCCTTCGATGCTGACGATTCTGCCAATTTTATTTTCCAGTGTTTCATCCTTCTCGTGTAAAGCTCCGTTTGGTGAAGTTTCAAAGAACCGGAGAAACTGGTCGGCCTGGAGAGTAGCACTGCTGATTATGATGCGAAGCTCTGGCCGCTTCCGACGAATCTTCTTTAGTAGCCCAAGAAGAATGTCGGTACTCAATGAGCGCTCATGGGCTTCATCAACCATGATAACCGAGTATTTTGATAGCAATGGGTCCATCAGAGCTTCTCTGATAAGCAATCCATCTGTCATAAACTTAATCCGCGTGGCTTCGGAGGTTTCATCCTCGAAACGCACTGCATAGCCGACTTCTTTTCCAACCTGACAGCCGACTTCTTGGGCTACTCGTATGGCGATAGTCGTGGCGGCTACGCGCCGCGGCTATTAAGTGTTGAGTTAGCAACTTCGTTTTATTTCTATTCACTTTATAGACTCTGCGGAACTTACTTGAGTGATCGCCATCATTTTCCCATTCTGACACCAGCCACCGTGATATAGAAACTGAGGCAACTGTGTAGTCTTTCCAGAGCCAGTTTGACCAACCAAGATAGTTACTGGATATGTCTCGATCACATAGAGAAGAGAGTCATGGTGCTTTGTTATTGGGAGAAGTCCCGTCGGTTTATGAAGGGCTGGAATAAACGATGCGTCTGGATCGAAATCGCCCATGACGCCTGAGGGGTACACTAAGGGTTGCACTTGAGGTACAACTGAACAGAGGGCTACTCTCAAGTTGGGGACTGCATTAATGGGGCCCTGATAAGCCTTCTATGGTAGTCTATTATAATTTACTAGGAGGTTCAGATAAGAACAAATGCCCATTGTCATTGGTTGATGATTATGTCGGGATGATTTCGCCTATTGGATTTTGTGAGCAAGTTCATCACGCACGATTGACTAAGCAACCCTTTTATCTGTCGATGTAACCCTAAAAATGCCCCTATATCTGTGTAAGAAAACGAGTGATTCCGTAACACATTGTTTTCGACCTCATGACGAGTAAATCTAAATGTATCCTCAGAATTATGAACCCACACAAGAAATGACGTTATTTTGCATTACAAAGCTATATAGACGTTAGTAAGATTTCTCAGATTAGGTCACATTACGCAGATTGCGGTTGCGATTGCTGACTGCATTGCATATAACTGTCATGCTCTATGTATATGCAGTTAAAACCTTTGGATAACGGCATGACCAAAATATTGGCGCGCTCTTGATTTTAATTAATAATATTTCAAGTCTACCTAACTCACTTTACACGGCGGCGAGCTTGGAAGCTGACAAATTCATGGGCGGACGTTAGTCGGCGATTACATGGACCAAAGTTACCTAACCGGCGTCCGGCGAAAGAGGGTAGGAAAATGCCTGATTTGGGACGGATTTTATTCTAAATCTAGTCAAAAACCTTTCCAAATCGTTTCTAATTGGAGCCCTAGCTGGTCGCCCTTTTTTTCACAGTAGGTAACTGACGTCTGACGAATAGACGAACGGAAGCTGGAATCGGGGTACTTGCCGTTTATGGTGCAGCATACCAAAACCGCAGGTACCTTTGTTTTCAATCCCTTTTTCCCCGACTTTAGGTGCTACCCCTCCAAATCCATCCACAGCCAAATCCGAATCCGCTTGTTCACAGCATTTTTATAGGCGTTATATAAGCCGCCATCTATTCCTACCGCAACGCCATATTTCCCTTCATATAAAAGCCGTATCTTATTCTTCTTTTGTCCGTCTGTTCTCCATGCGCATTTTCATTCTTTCGTCTCTGTCTCATTCAGCTGTCAGAAGCTCTACTCTATCCCGACTCGCCGGTATATCTCGACACCTTTCGTTTTCTGCGCGCATCATGGCTCCCATTAGCAAGACAACCGAATTTCTCGTCATTGGCGGCGGAAGCGGCGGTCTTGGCGCTGCCCGCATGGCCGCTTCCAAGTATGGCACTAAGGCTATGATCGTTGAGGGTAGTAGACTCGGCGGCACCTGTGTCAATGTTGGGTAAGCATAGACCTCGCATAACCCTTCATGCATGATTTTTTAAAGCTTTTGTTTAGCTAACAAATATTTCTTTGTACGTACAGTTGTGTTCCCAAGAAAGTCACCTTCAACGCTGCTTTCATTGCCGATACCATCAAAGAGGCCAAGTCCTATGGCTTTTCCTACAACCAAACTGCCCCCTTCGACTGGAAGACTTTCAAGGCCAAGCGCGATGCCTACATTCTGCGCCTGAATGGAATCTACGAGCGTAACCTGGCCAAAGATGAAGTCGAGTATGTCGCTGGCTGGGGTAAGCTTTTGTCCAAGAACGAAGTTGAAATCACTCAAAATGACGGAACTAAGTCTGTCGTGCATGCTAGAAAGATACTGATCGCTGTCGGTGGCAACCCATCGCCCCCTCCGGAAATCCCCGGTAGCGAGCTTGGCATTAACAGTGATGGCTTCTTCGACATTTCCAAGCAGCCCAAAAAGGTCGCCATTGTTGGTTCTGGCTATATTGGCGTCGAGTTCGCCGGTGTTTTCAACGCTCTGGGTACTGAGACGCATATGTTCATCCGTCACAATACATTCCTGCGCAACTTCGACCCCATGATCCAGGACAATATGACCAAGGAGTACGAGCGCATCGGCATTAACATGCACAAGAGAACCAATCTGGCCAAAGTGGAGAAGGCTGCTGATGGAACTTTGACTCTGACCTACAAGGGCAACGATGGCAGCGAGACTACTGATACTGGTTACAACCACCTGATCTGGGCCATCGGTCGCCAGCCTGCCACCAAGACTCTGGGTTTGGAGAATGCTGGCGTCAAAGTCAATGAGAAAGGCTACATTATCTCTGACGACTATCAGAACACTAACGTCGAAAACGTCTACGCGCTTGGTGACGTGGTCGGCAAGGTTGAGCTTACCCCTGTTGCCATTGCTGCTGGCCGCCGCTTGGCCCACCGCCTCTTTGGCCCTGAGGAGTTCAAGGCACTGAAGTTGGACTATGGTAACATTCCCTCGGTGGTGTTCTCGCATCCTGAGGTTGGCAGTATCGGTCTGACTGAGCCTGAGGCCGTTGAAAAGTTTGGCAAGGGCAACATTAAGGTTTACAAGACTAACTTCACGGCCATGTACTACGCTATGATGGAGCCGGACCAGAAGGGCCCGACTAGCTACAAGTTGATCGTGGCGGGCAAGGAAGAGAAGGTTGTAGGTCTACATATCATGGGCCTTGGTAGCGGTGAGATGCTGCAAGGCTTCGGCGTCGCTGTCAAGATGGGTGCTACTAAGGCTGATTTTGACAGCTGTGTTGCCATCCACCCTACGAGCGCCGAGGAGATTGTCACTTTGAGATAAATATGTAGTAGAAAACAAGATACCCAGCGAAGAAAATATATGTATAGTATAATATCGTAATATTAAATTAAAGAGATAACACTTGAAAGGGCTATAGCCGTGCGCTGGTGGTTATTGAGCATATAAGGGGTATTGAAAAAGGGAAACAGCTTCAAATTGTCGTGGACGAATTATCAAGATCATTGTCGTGAAGATCATAGGCTTAACCAGATTAGATCTACAGGGCAACGCCAGCAACTCCAGCAGCCATAGCGCTGGAAAGGATGACAGTCAGAAGGGACGCCTTTTGTAGAACACCAGACGAGATAGAAGAGTTATAACCAGCAGGATAATCATCCTCTTGAATAGGCCCTAGAAGCAAGCAAAACGTTAAGTTAGTACATATAGGCAACTTACACCACTGGACGAGTAAAGTGTCGTGAACGTACGAATGGTGATGCCGGTAGGCAGGCAGTCAGCGGCTAAGTTATCCCAAGCCACTTCGATATCGTGGCCAGTGCAGTATGTTGTGATATTGCGTAACATGGCGACTTGGAGCCCATGACACACCGTGTAGAAGTCGGAGGGATTAGGCTGGTGGTTAAGAGCAGTGATGAGACAAGCTGGCGGGTCCGCGACGACAACATTGGCTAGAGCCATGATAGAAGCAAGAGCGTAAGTGATCTTCATTGTAATAGCAAGTATGAGAAACTTCGAGAGATATCGACAAGATGGAGCGCAAGTGACGGGAAAGAATGACAAGAAAGAAAAGAGTGACTTGGAGGTACGCAGCGTCAAGCGTGACCGTTATATTAACAAACGTTGGATTGCGAATACAAGAGCAAGTGGCAAGTAGTATTGAAACAGGTTACAAGAAAATGCGATAGCTCCTGGTTATATTATGTTGCAACAATAACCCCCTCGAATATGTTACCGCTCGATCACTAACACACTACCCCAGAACTCCAGATCAAGTTCTGTACTTGGAAAGTATGGATATCATTTCGCCGAATGAGTTACCCAAGCCCTTCCCCTTAACAGTGCCTTCCAAGTCCTTGAAGAACCAGAAACTCTAGTATCTAGGCTACACTCTGACGTGCCGGACGGTAATGCAACCGTATTTTCCGTAGAGGGGAAAAAACGACACAAAACGAGATCGACGATCCGAGCCTAGAGGATAGGAGGTTCCTGTTATCATACGGTGATCGAAGACCCTGTGCCATTCGTGGTCAACGTCGTGTTGGTACGGAAGGATGTTTGCTAACGAGCCATACTATGGAGTATCTGTCTGACATTGGGCAAGGCCGATTGGTTAATTAGAAAAAGTCTTGCCATATGCCATTTAAGGTTACCTCGAAAAAGACGATCCGACATGCCTGGCATGTTGCCATGCGTGTTCATGGGTAGTGTATTTCCCGTATCGATGACCAATAAAGCAGGCATTTATCTGTTTGTCTGGGAGTGGAAGTGGCAACAACTGTTCGACATCCCTAATATAATACCACACATGCATTTAATGGTAAATAATGCAGGTGTAGATTCAGAGCACTGACTGGTCGAGCTCAGATTAGACGAAAGAAGATCCGTAATGCGCGGGCTCATGTTGCTCGTATGTTAGAGTCTTTTTTTGGTCTTTTTAACCTTGTCTCTATTGTCAAGCAAATATACTGTTTCTTTCTGCCGTCTGGGTTGTTGATATTCAGCATTTGTCCTATCTTTGCTGTTGAAAGCGTCAACCCACATAGTTTCAGTTATAGCTTAAAAAACCTGCACCAGGTCGGACAAGCTCGACCAAATGGGCACGATACACAGGGCCCGCTTTTTGGTTCCTGAGGCATATAACTTATCGATAATTTTCGTTTCTCCACAAAATGTTTGTCCACAACACAGAAATTGTCGCAGCCGTGCCTTATTACCCGGGGTTTAGCCCCCACAGCCTTTTCATCTAGCCTCCAAAACACTTTCCCAACCTTCCCTCCTGCAAAACTTTGCCTTTGGTGTCTCTTTTTGCCTCTTTAATTCGCATCTTCTCACCACGTTTCCTTTCCGTCGTTTTCCATTTCTTTTCTTCAATATTCCAATCATCTCTGACTCTCCTTTTTCTAACTTTTAACCCAACGATATAACACTCGAGACTGCATTCGTCTCCTTTCATAACTTAATCTTCTCTCTTCATCGTCGGCTTTCTTTCCTATCTACAATCAAAGCTTTGTGCGGGCTTCACGCGCACCACAATTCCCCGCGATGTCTGAATTTCTTGGGTAAGACCTCTTCTTTTCTGGTCACTAGATCCCCAAACATTCAGATGCTAACTGCAGCATCGCAGATCGCGTATCTCTCTCATCTCCAAGAGCAATATCAGGTAAGCTATCAATAATATGGTCCACTTCGCACGTCTAGGCCACGTTGCTGACTTATGTCTCCTTTTGTCAGATATGTCGGAACTCTACATGAGATCAACTCTGAAGAGTCTACTGTTTCTCTTGAAAATGTCCAATCTTTCGGTACTGAAGGTCGTGGCGATGGTCCCGCTGTAGGTCCGTCTGATCAGGTCTATGAATATATCGTTTTCCGTGGCAGCGACGTGAAAGATCTTCGTATTGAACAGCCTGCTGCTCCTCAACCTCCGCCTGCAGCTGTGCCGAATGACCCCGCTATCCTTGGTGTAAGTTCCATATACATATCCACAGATAATATTTTGTACCCCCTTTAAAAGACACGATTCTATTATGATGAACCATTGCGGATGTAAAACATCTAGTCGGAATTGCGCAAACAATACCATGTCGAGATTTCCGCTGCCTTCCTTCTGATTCCGAATCAATATTTCTCATTGCCCATGATTCAATACTTGTTGCTTTGATCAATGACTAACATCAATTCAAGGCCCGTCCTCGTCCTGATGCTCAAGGCCCTTCTGGTTCTGCCGGTCAAAGGCCACCTCAGCCCAGTGTTCCAGGTGGTCCTGGCTATGGTTACGGCCAGTTCTACGGGGCCCCCAACAACTGGGGTCGTGGTGGACCGATGCCTGGCCCTAATGGTTATCCTGGAATGCCCTACCCGCCTCCCAATGGCTGGGGCCCTGGAAACTTTCCTTCTGGCCCTGGTGGCCCGGGAGGACCCGCTCCGTGGGGCAACTACCCGTACCACTCTAGCATGGGTCCCGGCCCTGGCGGCCCCGGTTCTATGAACGGACCTCCTAGTGTTCAACAGCCTTCCAAGCAGATCGGCCCTTCTGGTGATAAGAAAGACCAGTCTACCGAAGCTGCGGCTTCATCTAAGCAGACATCGGGCCCCAAGGCCCTTCAACAGTCTCGTGGCGTAGAGCCTGATAATAAACCTAAGAAGTCCACTGCTACCCCCGCTGTCCCTATTCAGCAGGTCAGCCAGCCTAGCCAGGCTACTCAGAAGTTTCAGCCTCCTGTATCGCATAGCGACGCATCGAAAGTTAATACTGCTCCCACAGATGCTGCTATCAATGATGCTACTGAGGCTGCTAAAGCTGCCGTCGCTTTGGCTATGGCTAAGCTTAATGCTAATACTGAGCCGTCCGTTGACAATCTTTCCAAGAGAGTCAATGACATGCGTGTGAACGCTGTCACCCGCGGAACATACGGCCCTCGTGGTGGCCGTGGACATGGCGGCCGCTCGCATCACAAAGTTGAAGTACCCTCTCAAGATTTCGATTTCGCCTCTGCGAACGCTAAGTTCAACAAGGATGAGATCAAGTCGGCCGTTGAGGATTCGCCCATCATCGAGAAGCTGGAGGCTGCCCGGACTACCGACGCTAGCGACTCCTCTATGTACAACAAGAAGACTTCATTTTTCGATAACATCAGTAGCGAATCCAAGGAGCGCGCTGCAAATGGCGGACAAAAGCCTGGTGGCCGTGAATGGCGTGGCGAAGAGCAGCGGAAGAACATCGAGACTTTTGGTCAAGGCAGCGTTGATGGCGGCTACCGCAATTACCGCGGCCGTGGACGCGGCGGGTTCCGTGGCCGTGGCCGTGGTGGGCAAAACCGTGGCGGGTATCAGAACCGCCAGCCTCGCGGCGTTACAGAAAACTAAGTTTTCTCATTATATTATTTCCTTTTTTCGTTCCTTTTCAGATTGAGCAATCTGGCTTGGTATATTTGGGAGCAACCAGAGCACCTGATTATGTCCCGGTAGGCCTAGGACGCCTCTCCACACACTTTTAATGTCGTTTGTTTTATAACTATGGCCGTCCATCTTTATTATGGTTATCTACACCAAGTGCTTCTAGCAATAGAACTTCATGGGATATGTTATCTTGATATTGTTCTCTGATTTCAACACGGACATGCATATTCCCGTTCGTCTTGGACGTCTCTTTCTAGCGTTTTTTTTTGCTTTTTTTCTTGAAACCTTGAGTCTATGGCTGCATGGATCAATGGATGATAATGCACATGATGGCAATATTTTGTAAAATGCTATTCATACGTGTATCAAGGGAGGACTTTTCAGTATCGTGTCACAGGCTTATTACCTCCTATAGTTATTTTTTGCTTCGGCAGTGCTATCTTACTTGGGGTTGTTTGTTTTTACCGGATATATATGTCAGTCGGCTGGGAATTGTTGTGCAGTTGCTTTATTATACCGTCAGACTCTGTAAAGTCTTGGTTCTTTTTTTACTTTTTTTTTTTTACTACTTTGGCGGAAATACCTTTGTCATAGCCAGTAAAATATGGCTCCAAGGCATCACAATGATAACACACACATGTTCTCTGTCTCCCTCCAAATCTTGCTTCTCTTCTATCTAAAATGTGATAACAGACAAAATCGATGACTGTATCTATTATCATTGCGATGAGAGTCTTGCTATTGTACTGTTACGTTTGATGTCTACTTACTAGTTAAAAAATGATACAAAGCAACACAACACGAAAAACAACGTAATACAAGAGAAAGAGGGAGGAAACGGAGATGACAGAATAGGGAAAGTGGAACAAGTGTAAAGAAGATAAACCTAGCATCCACCGGATCACCAGGGGTAACCTTGACTTCGACATGGTAGTGCCTCTATCTCGGCACCAACTTCTTGGTAAGATACGCATGACCTGGTTTTGAGCAATCATTAGTACCAGTTTCTTAGTCGATTTTGCTGGTAGGCGAAACTAATTACGGCTACGGGATTTAATTTTAATTTTTGTGAAATTTAATTCAAGGGCATAAACTTGTTTAGTAGTCTTGCGAACGTGATAAGCCAAGCATACGGGAGTTTGGTGATTGAAGCGGACTTGATATCCCTCAAGATCGCCAATAGCTAGAGCAAGGCGAAGATGCGACCAACCATAAACAGTGAATCACTATCATATAATTCAACTTATCATAGACAATTGGCTGATAGCTCAAATGATCCTGGGCCTTGTGTTGCAAGAACTTGGTCTTGCCTGAACCTTTCTTCAGTGCTTGATTGTAGCACCGCGATATGATGTTTGGGCGAACTGAAAGGTTAGTGATGCTGCAACTAAGCTTGGTAAGCTGCCATGTCGGCAACGTTATTACCTTCGATATTGGACTGTCCAATATCGAATTTGACATGTCCAGTCTCTCCAGTTGCGAGGAAGGCGTTGTGTCTCGTCTATCTCACGTTGTGGTGTACTAATAGCTTTGTATAGATGTTAAGCTATGCACTAGGTAACTCTGAGATCGTTGCGACAGAGGTAGACGTGACAGGTATTGTCTGGCACAACTGCAACAGCAGCTCTCGTGGAATAGAGAGAAAAGCAACTGCTTTAGCATCAGCAACCCGTCGGTGTAAGCGGCAGATCCTTCCCCGGGATTAAAAAATTCAACTTTGACGAGGGGTCTGTATCTTGTTTGAATACAGCCCCCCATCTCGCCCTGCTAGCAGCAGTGGCACTTTGCTCATCGCGTGACTCGTTAGAGTGCACCAATAATGGCTGTGGATTGTTATCTTCTACTTTAGCAAGATGATTCAGTGTCGCTGTCGACCTTGACTGACAGTGGCTTCCAATATATGAAGCACGCGTCTGTGTATAACATCTACCTATATTGCCTTGCAATCAAACGACGCTTGTAATTCTACTGATTAATTGTAAATTTGTCGACTGGAATCACGGAGATTTTGAAATGCCGGACTGTCTACCGGGATTATTCAACCCTCTGCAAGATTAACTCCAACCTTTCTTCACGAAGCATCAGAAATGCTCCTAGGTTACCCTGTTATGTTGGTTCCGATCATCGCCTAGGAGCAAACAAAGATAAACGCCCCCTAAACAAGATAAACATCCACTACTTTGATCTAAAAACTTTTTATACCGTTACACGGTATCAGTTTCTACTTGGCGTTGAGGGACTTTGCTAGATAACGAACTACATAACCAAGAGGTTGTCAGCAGTCTCTTAACAAGGGCCTCATCATTCTTTTCTCCATGTTACCAGCAACACTAGGGTGCTAAGGGGTCTGAGGTCCTCCATAGCCTGAGGACTTCGCAACTGTTGATGAAACCTTTCGTGGTATGTTCTGAAATTGCTGTGACCTGAGTGGACCGCCAGTATCTGATCAATTGTGCCCCTTTGATAACCCTTCATCCAGTCGGAATTCCATATCTTGGGGAACAGCAGCTGGTTTTGGACAGGTGCGCGACGGGACCGCCAGTTCCTTCTTTAGCCACAGCTTGAAAGCATCACCACGACTCTTATTCTTCCATCTATTTGCAGCAGATAGTGATATGGAGGGATACGAAGTGGGGACTAAATGGTTATTGCTGAATGTTGGCAGCTTCATTTCTGGCTACTTCGTAGTGACCCGCCAGACGGAACCTTGTCTTGGATCGGCATAAGATGTGCCTCCTTTCCATCTTTCCAAAATGTTTTTATTCTCATCTACCGGCAGTTAGGAGGCGCCTACTCGTCGTAGTTTACTCGATATTACTTGTGAAATGCTTTTGTTTATGATATAGAGATTAGTGCTCACTATGTAGGCTCAGATATCGCGTTGCAGAGGGAGCCCTCACCGCAAGCCTTGATGGAACTCGAAACTCAAAAAAGACCCAAGGCCTTTACGAAAATTCAACGTGCCCACAAGACTAGCAAGACCTTGGCGCTGAGGTCCCCTCACAATGCGCGTTGGAAGTGGAACCCAGGTACTGACCGCAAAAAATAAATGAGATATTGAGGCACCATGACCCCGTGCAAGTCTGCTGGCCTAGATGGGTTTTCACCAATAATTATCTAGTGGACCATCAAAGCGACCCTAGCCCTGTTCACCGCCGCCTTCAAGAAACTCTGAGTTTGGCAAGCAGCCTACCCAGTGCAGGGAAGGCACAAACATCATAATCCCCAAGAAAGGCAAGAAGGACTATCCTTCGGCGAGATCTTAGCAAGTTATTGTCTTGCTCAACTACCTTGGGGAAGTCATGGAGAAGATCCACGCGCGTCGTCTCTGTTACCTTGCTGCAACTGAACACCATTTCCTTGACTAGAACCAGATCAGAGGTAGAAGACAACTGTCAAAGATTGACCGTGACCTCATTATACAAGATCAGGTTTCACGATGGAAGAAGCAGAAACTCACAGAGATGTTGTCTTCTTTGATGTTGAGGGTGCGTTTGATAATGTGGACCGAACGACTTAATTAAGAACGTGCGCTGACGCTAACCTGCTGCGCCAATATACTAAGTAGATAATTGATCTTTTTCAACGCAGGCTTGTGAGGCTTAAACTGCAGAACTAGATCGGTAAATCCCATCAACTCTAGTGTACCTCAGTGCAGCCCGATTTCACCGATCTTATTCCTTATTTACGTTAGAAACCTATGTCTCCTACCATCTTTTTCAACTATAACACTTATGCCGGCGTATATTGATGACATTACTATTGCGTCTTCGATTGCGTAGCAATGTAGGTAGACGTTAAATATACACACACAAACGCAGTAGCCTCTCGTTCGGAAGTGGCTCGGCTTCATCCTTGATCGGCATCAATATTTTAGAGACCATGCTGATGACCAAGCCTTGAAAGTACTGAAAGCTTACCTCAGCATCGTTCGTCTTATTGGGCAAGGTCGTGGCTTATCTTTAGCAGCTATTAAACAGCTCCACCAAACGGTGATTTGCCCCATCGCCGAGTACAGCTCCGGTGGACAAACTAGATACCAATGGACCTGCTGATACAGGACGACCAGCCTCGCCCCGTAAC